>CAUHTR010001559.1:0-75654 GCA_959609185.1 Schmidtea polychroa | reverse complement strand
TTTATCATCTTCATGCATTTTCCAAAATAATAATTGTTATTGTTAATAATTGTTATGTCAAAATATTTAAATTTATTATCATTATTTTTAAAATTAGATCTATCATAAACTTTAATCAAATTTACATTAGAATTTTCATTAAATTTATTTTCATTATTTTTAAAATTAGATTTATCATTGAATATTGATTACACATGTATAGTTGATAATATCATATCTGAAATTAAATCAATAATTGAAGGAAAAGAATTTTTAGATTTTTTATTATCACTTAATTAATTATTTAAAATATCATGTGATTGCAAATTCATTGTAATTGAAATGCATCATTCTGATTGGTCGATATCTAATTGGCCGATGATCCTTTAAAACATGATGTTTCTTCATTTATTAACAGCTTTTAAAAAATGTATAATATTCAAAGCTCTGCTATAACAGTTATGAAAGAAAAGGAACATTACGGTAAATTTAAATTTTATTTTTACTTGGATTTATCATAAATAGTAATAAGAGTAATAAAATAGTAATAATCGATCATAATTTATGTTAGAAAACAATATGCATCATAAGTGAAACTTAAATAAATTTAAATAAAGACATAATTTAGACAAATATATAATTTAATCTGATTGGTTAATCGATATGTTTTGAAAGTATAAAAGAACTGTTCAAACTTATTTTGTCATTAATCAAAATAACAAAGAAAGGATCAAGCTCCGAAAAAGCAAACGTTGTTGAAGAAATTGTGCAACCGGTTCAGATGTTTCACAATTACAAAATGTATTTCCTTAAAGAAGAAATCAATATAAAATTGGAAAAATCAGTCAAACTACACCAAACTCAATTCCAATTTCTAGCTGGAACTCTCTCAATGATAGATATTAAAGCTATAGATGAAGTTTTCAATAAGATGGATTCAAATCTAAAATATTATTTTGATAAATTTTATCCAATTTATATGTGTTTCATTAAGAATTTATGATTTAATTCTTAATTATTGCCCCTTACACATATACACGCACACAGTCACTTTTCCTACACCCATTTTGTGTGTATGACATATGTTTATTTAAACTGCATACACTTGTGTAATAATTATACTATATATATATATGTGTAATTAATTAAACTATATGGTCATGACGTACATCTTTAAAAACTACTACTTAATTTTAACTTGACCCACATATTTTATATAGTGTCCTGGAGTGACATGTGTTTAAAATAACTTGACCTACTTATTTTTAACTTGACCTACATATTTTTATAAAATTTTCTAAGTATTTGAGTTGACCTACATATTTTATATAGTGTTCTGGAGGTGACACATGTTTAAAGTAAGTTGACCTACATAAAAACTACATAAAAAATCGATAAAATCAATCCAATTTCATAAAAAACTTAGATAAATTTCGCTAGAAAACATGGAAAAATAATGAAAATTCAAAAAATTTGACTTGACCTACATATTTTTAACTTAAAAATAATTTTTTTTACAGCTTAATATTTTTTTCTCAGGGGGAGGGGGAAGGGGTAGTGTCCTGGAGGTGACATATCCTAGAGGAACATTACCCCTAGCATGTGTGGGTAGTCAACTACCAGCACATTCGAAACCTATTAAAAATACATTACAAAATACATGCGTCATTGGCACTATAACCAAATTAATTAATGTTTTCACTAACAACAACAGTATATATTCACAGAGGCCTCCCACTAGTTAGATTACAACCGCCCACCACGACGATCAGCTTGTAATTATTAATTAAGGGATAAAAGAGGATCCACCTAACCCTATTATATTTAATTTACAAAATAATATCTAAGGGTTTCTCACTCTTCTGGATTTAGTTGGTAATCATTATTTTCTCAAAATTATTATCTCGATCGGGCCATTTAATTATGATTTCATGGAGTACATCTTGCATAATTTCTTTTACAAATTGGACGTATTTCTTTGTTTAGTGACTTCTTTCTGATGCTGGCGTCAACTTTCAACTCTCAGTGCTAAAATTTGTATTGATTTAAAACAATGTGCCATTAACTTACGTTATCTAACATTTTATCACATGCTTGATAAATTTGAAACTAAATTTCTTTCCTACTAAATCAAATAGGCAACTATTATTTGTAGTATACTTTAGTTTGTCAATATCATTTCTTATCAATTCCCATTGTAAAAAATACTATATTAACAATAAGGAATTAATTCCTGTGTTACATTAATATTCGACATGTATTTAGAAAATCTTTCATATTCTTTGAACTTCGAGTATGACAAGTACTTTACAATATCTAATTGCTGGAGAATTGCTAAAACATCTGTTTTTCCCATTCCAGATTTTGTTTGACATTCGTTGAAAGAATGGCCTAAGTTTACATAATTTAAGTATGATAATAAACATTCATGTTAAAGGACACCCACAATCAACTAATTCATTTAAGAAATCTCTAAATCCAGAACTATAACACATAACTTCCTTTGGTGTTTCATCATTTTGTCTTACTTCTGGTTCATCTTCTTCATAATCCTATAATTCATTTTCTTGCCATTACTAAGGAAAACAATTAAAATATTGCAGTAAGTTCTTTATTTACTTACTTGAACGATATGGATACTAAAAAAATAAAGTATATTTAAACAATTTATTTATTTAAACACTTTAAATTTATTTATTTAAAAATATTTAAACATTAATATTATTATATTATAATATTGTGTATTCTAAATTTAATAATAAATATATACTTCATTTAATTTTTTAAATTCAAAAATTTATAATGAAGATTCTTTGAATTAAAAAATATTCTGTTAGTATTTCCAAGCAGAAAACAACGAATTAAATAAATAATAATCAGAAACTTAATAATTAAAAATAATTAATAATAGTTATAAACTTAATTTTCATATTATATATTTAGAATTATGACCAGAATAAACTAGTTAATCGCCATCTAATCGTTTGTTCAGTTTTCACCCTGTTCTCAATTTCGCTCATTTTTGCTCAAAACATTTTATTGTCAGGTGAGTTGCTATCTTGTTATCTGGAAAGTTTCAGTTTCAGTTTCTTTTAGCTTAGATTTGTTAAAACCTCACGGCCTCTTAGCATTTTGAGTGACGTGGCACTGGGAATAAATTAACTGTTAGACGCAATTAAATTCAAATCTTCTTCAAGCATTTATTTTTTATAACAACTTCAAAACTGTGTCGTTTACTAGCGTATTTAAACACCGAAGCGTGATAATTATTAATATTAATGTAATTACTGGTCATACATTTAATTGATTTAATTTAATATAATTTAATATAATATGATATAATTTAATATAGAATTTAAATATGAAAATTTAACAGAAATAATTATTTCTACTAACTGATCTCACTTCTACCATTTAACCATAATAATTTTATATAGGGGTTTACTAACTCCTTACATCCCTCCTTCTTTAAAATGCTTTAACTTTTCTATATTCCTCGTTATTTTTCTCCCGTTTTCGTCTGTTAATAAGTAACTTCTTTCATGATTTCGTTTTATTACTGTGTATGGTCCTTCATATTTCTCGTGATATTTGTTTCTAATTTTTTGTTTCACCAATACTTTGTCCCTAGTTGTGCCAATTTCTTTCTCTTGCTGTCTTTTAGCCTCTAATTTCCGCATGATTTCTTTTCTATCCACTTTATTATTACTATTCCATTGCGATCTATTAATCTTTCTCCCAAATATAATTTCTGCTGAACTCACTCCAGTAGCTTTTTGAGCTGTCACACTTAAAACGTATTCTATATCAGGTATTGTTCAGCCCAGCTTTTTTTAACTCCTTCTTTGAGTGACGCGTTAATATAGTCTCTTATAGTATGAAATTGTCTTTCAATTACACCATTAGTATTATGATGATATGGACTCGAAAATATCAACTCAATTCCTGCTGCCTTTGCTAGTTCTTTAATACTATTTGCTTCGAAAGTCTTTCCACAATCAACATGTAGTTCTTTAGGGCCTCCAAATTTCAATATACAATTATTTAACAAAACTACCTTTATTGTATTTTCATCTTGCTTTCTAATAGGAGTTAGAGATATGTATTTACTGTAATGATCGATTATTGCACAAATATATTTTTCTCCTCTGAAGTTTCTATTAATGGACCGCAAATATCCATGTATATTTTCTCCATAGGTTCTGAAGCTTGAATTACTTGGGTTTTTTCTTTTGACTTTGTAGTTAAAACTTTGTTTTTCTGACATGCTTCACATATTGAAATGGTGTTTTTTACTTCATTTAGCAAATCTTCCATATCAAAATTGTTCCTAATATATTTCATAACTTTTTCTACTCCTGCGTGGCATAATAATAAATGTGTTTCCTCAATCATTTCTCGTCTTTTTGTTTCTGGTATCCATATTTTGTTTTGATTGGTATAGATAATATTTTCTTTTAACATATATTTATTATTTTTCCTTTCATTTATTTGATCTTTTATTTTTTGTATTTCTGCATTATCTCTTTGCCATTCACTCTCATTATTTTCGGTCATCAATGTTAACAATCTAGTTTTTAATCGCCCTGATTTGGAGTTATCATGGTCCATCAAACATTGTACACATTTGCCGCATGTATTTCTAGACATCTTATCTGCATTCGTATGTACCGTACCTTTTCTGGACTTTGAATTTGTGAAAAATCGATAAAATCTGTCCAATTTCATAAATTTCGCTAGAAAACATGTAAAAATACTGAAAATTCAAAATATTTGACTTGACCTACATATTTTTAACTTAAAAAAATTTTTTTTAGCTTAATATTTTTTTTCTCGGGGAGGGGGAGGGGAGGGCTAGTGTCCTGGAGGTGACATATCCTACTACTCCAGGTTATTCTGGCCTCACTTGGGGAGATTTTTCATAAATTTCATATTTAATTATTTATTGCAAACATATAATAATTCTCTACCTCATAACTTATGTGTGTAAAAATATTTTAGGTTTTTCACTAATATTGATAATAATAATATTGATAATAATAATAATATAATATAATAATAATAATAATAATAATAATAATAATAATAATAATAATAATAATAATAATTAATAATAATAATAATAATAAATAATGATAATAATAATAATAATAATAATAATAATAATAATAATAATAATAATAATAATAATAATAATAATAATAATAATAATAATAATAATAATAATAATAATAATAATAATAATAATAATAATAATAATAATAATAATAATAATAATAATAATAATAATAATAATAATAATAATAATAATAATAATAATAATAATAATAATAATAATAATAATAATAATAATAATAATAATAATAAATAACATTAATGCAAACCATGTGCAATAAATAAGTTAAATAAGTCAACTTTAGCGTAAAAATGTGTTTTTAAAATACCGCAACGTAATGTATTTTTTGTCGTACCCTTTCATTGATTTAAGTTTGTAAGAATTTAATAATAATTTTAATAATAATAATAAATATAATATGCCCTTTGAGACATGTTGAATGTGCGTAGTACCTTTGTGAGCAGTACCCTTAGGGTGACAGAATATCCTGTCGGATAAACTCAGACTATATATAATAATACTTTGAAATTGTATTTAAAAATAATAATAATTTACGACATGTTGAGTGTGAGCAGTATCCTTGTGAGCAGTACCTTTGTGAGCAGTACCTTTATGGGGGACAGAATATCTTGTCGGATAAAATCAGACTATATATAATAATAATAATAATGCAAAGCATGTGCAATAATTTTATTATGTCTTTGGTAATTAAGTTAACTTTAGCATCAAAATGTGTTTTAAAATATATTTAAATTTTAAAATACCGCAATGTAATATATTTAATTTAAAAGTATGATGAGTCATGTATCTTTGTTTCCTAAAATAAGTTTGTTACGTAATAACTTTTTGTTAAATGATGAATCATATGACTTTGTTATGTATTATATCTTTGTTACGCCATATGTCTTTTTTTTAAAATGATGTGTCATATGTCTTTGTTATATAACATATCTTTGTTATGTTATAGGTCTTTGTTTAAAATGACGAGTCATATGTCTTTGTTACGTAATTTTAAAAAAATTAGTGTTAATGACCAATTTACTTGGTTTTGACAATGAAATCTTTAGCGAAAATTAGGATTGATATCACCTTTAAATTAATTTTATCTTTATATAGGCGGAGTATGACAAATACATGCTTAATGTTTTCTGGATATGTATGGATTTCAGGTTCCGAAAATATCGCGAGCTTATTGAAATCTTGCTGTTGAACTAGGCATATGAATTTGATGATGACGAACATCAAGGGATAAAACCGACTCAAAATCGGCATAAATTACAAAAGGTGTTATTGTTTTAGAAAAATTTTTAAATTCGAGATTTTTATTTGAGGGTAAAGTATAAAGGGTTGTACCTGTCTGATTTTTGGCACATAATGCGACATGAATATTAAACGCGTTATCTAATCGGAACCCGTTAAAACAGTGTGGGCACCATTGACATCTTATTTGAACGTTACAGTCCGAACTCCGATGACAGTTCATTAGTCTATTGATATTGGTCACAACAGTATAATGATATCGATCCTTATTTTCTAATAATAACAAATAAATTGAGTTTCCGTCAGTGACCTTAGATCGATGGATAAGACTTAAATGAGGATGGTGAAAGACATAATTATCAGGGGTTTCATCGTCATCAATTATTATAGTTGGAGTGTATGAAAGCACATTAATGCCTAATTTTAAATTTATGTTTTCTTTTCAAATTTAGGAATGTTGATTAATTTCATGGGACAATCCGTGACTTCGTCATATTTCAATTCACTCAAAAATTCAGTGTATTTAGATACTCTTTGAGGATTTTCACCTATTTGATCTTTCTTTAATAAGTAAAGAATGGAATACAGAAAGCATTTATCGTCGCTATTTTTGATGTTTAATAGGTAAATTGTTCTATTTTTTCATTTAGTTTATGAACCCCTTCATTTAAAAAGTCATCAGAAAATGTCGTTGCATTATTAGAAAAGTAATTGTCACGGATTTCACCATCTTTTTCAAATCGAATTAATATCGCAAATTGAATTTTGACGCTCCCCATTTTATTAATTTCTTTTATTAATTTAGTTTTGATTTTATCTGTTAAAATTATTTTAATTAATTGCGCATCTGATACATCAAAACGTAAAGTCTTGATAGCGCTATTTAAATTTATTGTGATTAAGGTTCATTCTCTAAGGAAGAACCTCCAAATTGAATCAAATCATTATTTATAATATCTACATTATTTATAATAGGTATAATTTCATTATCTACAATATTTTCATTATTTATATTAGGTATAATTTCATTATTTTCGTTATTTATAATAGATATAATTTCATTATTTATAATAGGTATAATTTCATTATTTACAATATTTATAGAGTCATCATCATCACTGATTTCGATGACTTCCTTTTTAATAATTTTATTAGGTATATTAATTTCTTTATTTTCAGCAGGTCATTTATTTTTTGATGTTTTGTATAATATTTAAAATATCACAGTTATTTTTATTAATTTCCCTAAATAGGTCTTTTTTTTACTTTAAAAGAATTTAAATGATTTGAATGTTCTCTAAAAAATTCTTTATATCTAACGCTCTGGGAAGTTTTGCATATGGGGCATATAAAAAAGTTGATGCCATTAAATTTATGCATTGTAATATTTTTTCATGTTTTTATAGCATGAAATACCATGACCGATTGACGACATGCAATATCTCGGGTAAAAAGAACCTGATAAAAAAAAATTATAAATTAATTTATTAACATATAAATAATAATAATAAATTAAATATCGCAATGTCGATATTTTGATGTTATTATCATTCATTATTATACAAGTCTTTGTAATGAAAACTTGTATAATAATAAACGTTAATACTTCATTTTCATCATAATATTTTCTTCATTTTCATAATTACATAATAAGTTTTTATAAATAAGTTTTTAAGAAAATGTTTAAAAAGTGTTTAAGAAATTTAAAAGGTTTTTAAAAAATAAATATATAAAAATAAATAAATACTAACATCGTGATTCCATGTCGGAATCAGATTCTTCATCAGCTACCTCCTCAATAGAAGTGAGGGCATTATTCTCCTCAATAGAAGTGAGGGCATTATTTTCCTCAATAGAAGTGAGGGCATTTTCCACATTGTTCTCCTCATCATTATTAATTGAGGTATCTGCGTCCAAGTCGACATTTAACTCTAAAATGTTTTTTAAAAATAATTTACTAAAATAAAATAAATTTACTTTGTTTATTGAAAACATACAGGAAACTGGGGCATTAGTTTGCCCAATAAATACGACATCATCGTCGTCATCGCTAATACAAATTGGATCTAAATGAAAAATTAATTTTTATAAACAGTAAAAATATTAAAATTACCAAAACTCTTATCCACATTCAGAATTCTTTCGTCCTCAGTAACTTGATACTAATCGAACACATCTAAAAAATAAAGAATAAAATATAATAAATAAATAAATAATAAAATTAACACTAGTCAATAGACTTCTTAATATGTTGTTGTTATTGTTTGCCATTATGAGAAAATTTAATTGTTGAAATTTAAAATTTGAAAATTTTGAAAAAATTGTGACAAATCTTAGATTTGTAAATGTTTATAAAGAGAATGAATATTTTCCTGTCCCAGCCAATGAGAATTTAGAAACACACACATAGAAACCAATCATATTACATCTACACATGCATGCATGCATTGGTAATCACACTGAAATTTCATGTGACTGCCTTTGTTAGTCATGTCTTTGTTAACATGCACTGTGCATGCACCATGCATGTGATGTCTTTATGACAAAATAATAATAATATTTATCAAAATAATAATAAACCTAATTTAAAATAATAATATTTTTGAAAATAATAATAATAATAATTTTAATATTAATAATAATAATAATAATAATAATAATAATAATAATAATAATAATAATAATAGTAATAATAATAAATTTAATAAAAAAAATAATAATAATAATAATATTAATAATAATAAGAAGAACAACAACAAAGGAAGAAATACATTTATTAAATATCAATTTTTTTATACAACAACCAAGCTAAACAATGTTGACCACATGTTTGGGTGAATGGATTTTGAAACATAGTTTTATTATACACAATAGGTTTTCCAAATGTTTGTAGTTTTGATATACACAAAGCTGGGTAATAAAAACCCATAGGATCGAACACGAATATATTACCAGGTTTCACATATATAGCTATCCAAGATGAGACGATTGAGTATTGACGATTATTGCGTGATTATTGCTCAAATATGGAATTTTATCAAGAGGAAAAACTCCTACAAATTCATTTCCCAATATTTGTTTTCCAATTCGATTAACCTGAACAAAACTACTTTAATAAATTAAAAAGTATAAAAAACAACTTACTCCATGACAACTTTCTGTGTTTCTATATACATTTATACGAACATGGTTTTATTTGAAGTAATTTGAACTTCATTTTCAAATACTCCATATATTATAACATGTACCGGTTCAGTAATGGCTTTTGCAAACTTTATATCCAGTCGTAAATTTCCATTTTGTGGTAATTGACTGATTTAAATCAAAATCGGGGGGGCTAAAAAAATTGGGTATTTTCTTTTAAATTCTTCTAGAGTTATTCCACAATTCAAATATTTATCTAAATAACCCAGATTTCTAACAATACTCTGTCTATATATCGCACAGTAATTGTCATTCTCGAAATCTTGAATATATCTTTCTCTATAATCAATATTTTTTGAAAACGTCAATGATGTAACACCAAAGTTTTTGAAAATTGAGCTGGAAGCAGTATATGATCCATTATATTGTGTTTCACTTTGAAATGTTATCAGAATAAAATTAGGCATTCTTCTATCACCAAATATTTGTTCTTTATAGAATGATGAAGCACCTTTAGCAATAGCGAATTGTACAATTTCCTTTGTTTCTAATGGATAAATTGCATGTTTTGAATTAAGACCTAATTGATGACCCGCTAATACTGAGGGGTCTACTCGAACTCTTCTCACCATTAATTTTGTATCAACTATTTGACATATTGGTGCACCAGTTGCACTAGTAAAAGATAATGTAGAATCGGACCTTTTCAGTCTAATATGTACATTAACTCCCGGTAGCAAATATTTCGGTTGATCCATAAAATCAAGTTGTAATGATGAAAACCTTTGAGCCTTTAACCCATTTTTTTCTTTCATCATCTGCTGCTGCATAATTTATAGGAGTAAGACATGTATTTTTAGTATCGGAATTGTTTTTTAAAATAGTTTCTATTAATGCCTTGTGAATGAATGTATTATTTCCACCATTAATCTTGATATTTTTAAATCCCAACACTGCATCTTTAAAAAGAGTATGAAACAGAAAATTGTTCGGTATTACATCTTCATTGGCATTCAAAACTTTTTTATCTTTATCTACAACCTTAATCTGAACAGTCAATAAAGTATCGTTCAAATCTAAATATTCAGTTTGCGAATCATCAATATAAAACTCTATATCATTTCTACTATCGGTAATTGAATTCATAGGAAAAACTTCCTCAAATGCCCTAAATTCTATTACAGCCTGGGGCGATGGTCTATCAAATATACATAATTCAGATTTACCACAAATCATTTTGCAAATATAGTTCCATGTCCTTTCGTTCGTTTGTTTATACGTGATATTCCATGTCTTTTACGTTTTGGAACAGGTGCTGGAGCTGGAGAATTTTCTTTTTGAAACATACCTGCAACCCCAGGTAAAACCTTCCTAATTCAGCTAAAGCATTTGTTTTTAGAGATGGTAATATTTTCTGTTCATTCATAATAACATCTTTTGCAGTTTTCATACCAAAACTACTAATACGTTTAAGAATAGGCAATGCAAATCTACCAATTGTTCTCAACCATCCTGATCCGTACTGTTTACCAATAAAATATGGTAATTCACCGCTGATTGGCTACCACTATACATACTAATAATATCAGAATTTGCCATCTACTTTATGAAAATTTAATGTGAAATGAGTTTTTGAACCTTTTGGAAAGTTTATAAGTTTTCCACTATCATCACGAATATTTATTTCTATATTGCTTATACATGAACTTGCTATTGGTAAATACATGGGATTATCGATATTCATATTGACAACTCCATCATGTTCATATTTTCCAATCCATACCGATTTCAAAAGAGGAACACTGGAATAACCAATAATTATGGGTTCGATAATGTTAGTATATATGACCATTTGTTGATGATGTTCTAGTATTCTTGGTTTGCGTATACTAGTCGATTTTTCTCGATATTTTTGCTTATCTAATCCAAGTGAATTTGCCAAATTTTTATCAAATGTAACTTGGCAAATATCATTAGGTAAACATCAAATCTTTCACAAGGTAAATGATTCTTCAACTTCATTATTATACGACACAGATATTTTGATTTCTTCTTTCACTATACTGTTTGCTTCAAATATATTAAAACGTAATAAATACTCGGTCTCCGTAACAATATTTTTCAACTTATTGCAACCCATTCGTTTGGCATCTTCAAAAGTTTCGAATGTTATTGTAAATGGTTTAAAATCACAACTGATATTTAATCCATCCTTGTAAAACATATAGCAATGCGAATCTAATATTTGATTCGGAATATGATATGTTTTATCATAATTACTGATACCAAAGATACCGCTACATGTTTTCACAATATTTCTTTTGAAATCAATCTTACATTGACTATAAAATGGGAATGTGTTATACACGAATGTAAAATCTTGCAGTGCAACTTCCCAGTCACCTTTCGGAAATCGGATTCTGGAGATTGACCATGAATTTACTGGCTTGATTGTCTCGATGAATTAATGGGCAACTATTGCTCGGTAAAATAGTATAAAAATTCACTTTACTAGGTCTTTTGCTGATATCCATGACGGGTTTTGATAACCATGCCATTTGACATAGTATTGTTTATCCTGCCGACCTTCCAATATTTTTTCAATATTTTTTGAATTCTAAATACTTTTGGGGGAGAAATGACTTGTAATTCCTGCTCAGAAAATTTCCCTTGTACAATATTATTATCATTATCTTTGATGACGTACATTACAGGATTCTGTTTAGTATTTATTTTTGAAATTACAAAGACTTCATCACTCCAATTTGTATCAAAATTTTAAATAAATGGTGATGCACTAATTTTAAAATTCTAACATGGTCACCGACTTTATATTTAGGTTTTGCAATTTTGTCAGATTGTTTAGAAGTCAATGATGTTTTTGATGTAATATCAACCGGTCTTAATCCATTCAATCCTCGATGTGATGAATGATTATAACTTGTTATTATTTTCGGTAAAACATTTACCCATTTTTTATTACCTTGATGCTCGAACAATTTCTTTAATCTCTCTCTCAATGTTCTCAACATGGGCAGCTTAATATTGAGAATGTACCGAGTAGTGATTTATTTTCAGTTTATCAAGGATTTGCTTAACTTTGCTATTGTAGAAACTTTACCTAAAATAATAATAATAATAATAATAATAATAATAATAATAATAATAATAATAATAATAATAATAATAATAATAATAATAATATTAATAATAATAATAATAATAATAATAATAATAATAATAATAATAATAATAATAATAATACCCAAATCTGTTTGCAAGTTATTAGGATGTCCATCTTTAAATAAAATATTAATTACCTTGGACATTTCATCTGCAGATTTTGCCTTGACTGGTATTGCTCGTGCAAACCTGCTGAATACATTAATACATGTTAAAATATATTTATTCCCATTGTTAATTTTCGAATACGGTATCATCTCCATCAAATCCATTTGCCATAAATCGTCAATACCAAATGTTTTATATGCTCTTGTTGGAAATCTTTTCCGCATTGGTTTGTTCAAACTGTACGCAAGCTGGTCTGATAACCACTTCTGGTTTTCTTTTTTCGAATTCGGAACTCTTTTGTTTAATTTTTCCATTCCACCGAAACCGGCTTCGTCTTCTGAGTTCATCCAAATCTTCTCCATTACAGCAAGAAGATTTAAAATTAAATTTCATGTCGGGCAATGAAGGATTAGCACCCATTGTTTATGATTGATTTCCTCCAACTCCACCTAATAATGATAATGCCAGAGGTATCAATGCACCAATAAATCCCCCATGTTGTTTATATATGATTTTCCTCATTTGCTTACGATGTTTATTATTTACTAATGATAACAAAGGTTTCCTATGTTTGCTCAATAAATGCTTTTTAGATTTACTGATTTTAATCTTGCCTTTAACTACTCTAAGTATAATATTGACTAAATCATCGACAACAAAATTTGGGAATGATTGCAATATATTCATTCTTTTCATACTTGGGGCCTTTAACAATGGATTAAAAAATGGAAAACTGCGATGATTTTTAACTACTTTTTACCGGTTTTACGGGTTTTACGGGTTTTATGTTTAGGTTTAGGATTTTACGAAATTAGATTCTATGCAGAGAAATTTTCAGTAACAAGTTTTTTAGAAGGTGTATAACTAGTTGTTGGTGGAACATTTGGAACTTTAATACTCATTTTAATACTTTTTCTTAATTTCCTAATATTCTTTACCCATGCTTTTAAAAACATTATTATTCATAGAGGTTTTCAACTTTGTTTATAAACCATGGTACCTTTTGGGTTGAAATATCTGTTTTTACTCGTAAATCATCGGGACATTGTTGTGTGAAATCAAGAAATATATATCCATGAGGTATTTTTGTAGAATCTTGAAATGCACTGATAAGAAAATTACGACTGTTAGGGCATGCTTGACGTGCAAGAAAATCAATCACAGTTGCATCTTTAGGGTTCTTGCAAATAACTGAATATTGTACATTTAAATTACGTGTTCGATGTGCACCACCTTGATGAAATAGATTTTGTGTTATGAAAATAACTGTTACACCAACATGTCTGCTGATTTTTGTGAATAAATTATTAAAATCCTTTTCTTTATTAGCTTCTTGGTATAAATCAAATGATGACATCACCTCTTTTTAACCGACTGGACCCTTTACTATTTTCATGTTTTTTAATTTACAGAAACTTGATTGAGTTAATCCATGTTCTTCATCAGCACCCCTATGCCAATAAATCCTGTTGAATTTTGATTTGAATAAATTTGATTTTAGTAATTTGCAAACAAATAATGTTTTTCCACTACCACTCGGACCACCGATTTTGTATACTGCATCATTTCTTAATTCCATTTCAAATTTTATAAATATATGTGTATTTGTTTATATTCGATGATTTCATGAACTCGTACTGAATTTGTATATAAAGACTAATTTTCTTAAATGATTTAATAATGTTAGCAAATATAAATTATCGAGGAAATTTTGATGTATCGAATATGAGGTTCCCACCAGGAAAACCCCATCAAATTATCGATAGACGTGGAAAATACCCGATAATATTTTTCAAGACAGGTAAATGTAGAATCATGGGATGTAAGAAACCCTTGAATATTAATAAATTACAATATCGAATAAATAATATTAAAATCCAATCAATTTCCGTTACTTTGAATATGGGACATAGTATCAATCTATATAACATGTCGAGAAAATGTGATTGTATGTTTGAACCGGAATTGTTTCCGGCACTAAGACTATTAAAATATAACCCTATATGTGTCAACATGTTTGCTAGTGGAAAGGTTGTCATATTTGGGTTGAGAAATTTGGAGTATAGAGAATTTGTTGACAATGTTCGAAATGAGATAATTTCATTGGTCGATTTCTAATTGGTTAATTTCTAATTGGTTAATTTCTAATTGGTTAATTTCTAATTGGTTATTGATTGATTTAAACAAACTGTTTTTGTTTAGAATTCATTTTTTACTATGTACAAGATTCCAAGCGCAGCGCATTTGATGAAGGATATCGATGACTATGGTAAATTTTTAATTTATTATTTTCATTTTTATAATCTTTATTTTCAGAAAAATATTCAGAAGTTATGATGAAAAGCATAAAATACTTCTATCCACAATTAAATGAAATTTTCAATGATCGAGAACCAGAGATCATTCCGGATCTCATATTTTATGCGACACAGATCTAGATATTCGAGGTCTTTCACCAATTTCTATGGGATATCAAAAATCAATAGGATGATGAAGCACATGGAGCCAGAATATCAGTGCATCATCGGATGCTCATGCTGTGCCGATCGTTATCGGCGATATGTTGAATGGGAGTTAGTGAAAACTCTTAGAAGGTTTTTGATCTTGGATGTCAATAAATGTTTTTATTGTGTTTGTATTGTTTTGTTTTTATATTTCAAATAATAGTAATAATAAAAAATAGTAATAATATAAATAGCAATATAAATAGTAATATAAATAGTAATAATTTGAGAATAATAATATCACACATTAATAATAATATGAGAACAGTAATAATAAAAATATGACACATTAATAATAAGAACATAAATGCAGCATTAATGCAAATGACATGCAATTTAAACAAAGACACGCTATAATCTGATTGGTTGATAGGCATGAGTCAAAGGTATAAAAACTCTGTAACATTTTAGTCATTAATCACGATGACCAAGAAATTGTCATGCACCGAAAAACCTAAAGAAATGGTACAACCAGTTCAAATGTTACACAACTACAAAATGTATTTTTTGAAAGAAGAAATCAATATGAAATTGGTTGCACCAGTCAAGCTAATTCCAACTAAATTTCAATTCTTATCCGGCACGCTTTCAATGATAGATGTTAAAACTATTGATGATGTTTTAAAACGGATATATTCGAATCTATCATGTAATCAACATGCGTGGTTCAACAACAGATATGCAAGATTTTATGATGCTTTTGATGAAATCAGTTTCAAAGAAAATAAAAATTTGTATATAACAATTGCATTCCAGGGATATAAAGTTGATAATAATGATGTATATTCTAATATTTGGAAAATTATGTCTGCTAGACTTTCAAAAATATTTTAATGTTATATTTAATAAATGTATTAGTCATATTTGTTTTTTTCTCTTTATTAACAAAGAAATTGCAACATTAATGCAAATGACATGCAAATTTAACAAAGAAAATCTATAAACAAACTTAAAATATAGTTTTAAAGTGATGAAAATGACTGCAGAAAAAGGTTAATATGATTAATTAACTACCGAATTATTTATTATTTAGAATTTGTAATCAACTTTTTGTTGGAAAATTTAGCAGAAATAGCCAGTGTAAAAATTGAGGACATATTATCTGTTACAAATGCATTAAATATCGGCTGGGTAGTTGAGAGTCAAGATTCAGGATTTGATGATCAGGAAGAAACTCAAGAAACCGATACTCAAGAAATTGATAAGGAAATCTATGAACCTATAGATGAACCTATAGAGGAACCTACAGATACGGAGAATATTACGAATTGATTGTATTGATCATGTCGTTGAAAATATAATGAAATGTGGAGATGATGATTGTGAATGTGTTAATTAATAAATTTTAGTTAATTATTGTTTGTAAATTTATTTAAAAAAAAATCTATTTAAGAAATAAAACAAAATAACTACATTAATATTTTTTAAAAATCTAGATATTACATACAAAAAAAATTTTATTTTGTGCTCGGTCGATTTCTTTGGCATTTCGGGCGAGTTGGTTCAATACACCCCATCCGCCATTGGCTTCAATCCATGGTGTAAACTTGGACTTGATTATCTAGAAAATAAATATTATCAAAATATATATATTATAAAAGTATGAAGTGCTCTTGAGTCCCATAAACCTTTTTCTATGATGATTTTCATATACGCAAACCCTACTATTATTCGGGTCCACTTCATTTTATCATCACATAGACAATTAAATATCTGGTGAAAATAAAACATTTTTGTTTCTAGGTAATCTGACTTGAGCATATCTTCGTAATCGATGTGATTCCTTTCGATAGTTTTTTCTGTCCTAATCGACCACGTAACTGAGGCTTTCCACGATGTTCTTGTTGGTAACTTCGCTTAAAATATTTTCAATAAAATTTGGTTGCGACATTTCTACAATAATTTAAATTATAATGTTTTATTTATACTAATACCGTATGATTCTGATTGGTTGATAGACTGTAAATGATAAATATATACAGGTTTTGATTTGATACACCATGAAAACTATATTCACACAATACAACAATAACAGTGGAGTCTTTTAATAAATTAATATGTGTTTGTCCGAATACAGCCAAGTTGATGGATATTTTATATATTCTCGACAAACCAAAATGGTCAAAGCATCCAGGAAAAAGAATATCCGAAAGATTGGAGAATTTAGAAAACAGCTATGAACTATCATTTGTATATATACAAAATATAAAATTTAAATTGATTGATCATATTGAAGTTTTCAATAACTCTATTGTTAAAAATAAAAAGAATATGAAAATTATTGATAAGAAGCATGATTATTTGTTAAAAAAGATTGAATTATTATTAAGCGAAATTCAAACAATCAAAGGATTAATAGAATATCTGAAAATCAATTCAACGTTACCAATTTCAAACAATATTGCTGCGAATACTAGTAAATCAATATAAATCAATATACCCTTGTTAATTTTAAATTATTTATATGTTTAAATAAATGTATGTTTTGTTGATTTGTTGATTTGCGAATTGTTGAGCGTGAGCAGTACCCTTTTGAGCAATACCCATAGGGGGACAGAATATTTTGTCAAATAAACTTGGAGTATATATTAATTCTAATAATAATAATAATAATAATAATAATAATAATAATTTTTTATCTTTAATTCTTATTATCACACATATTTCACTATTAATAAAACCAGTTATAATTAAATTTTTGTTCTAAATGTAAATAACTGTACCTTTATTCTATAGGGCCTATCTATTTGTATTGAAAAAAATATGTGTGGCTTCTTGAAGCAATTACGTAATCAAAATGGCAGGAAAAAAATACTGGAGCAGAGAGTGTGGGTGGGAAGGGTTCGTGCTCCAGGGTGCCACTAACTACTTACTTTCAATTGTAAAATAAATATTGTTGCAGGTGATAGGTTTTTTTCCTTGAAATAATTAATTGTAAGCTTGATGTTCTTTTGCCCTCTATGATCCGAGATAATTTACTAGATATCTCTAATTATGATCCTTGTCATCCCTTATACAGAAGAATCTTGATTGTGTCATTGGAAAGTTTAAAGACGACAATAAAGGTCTTAAATATAAGGAGTAAGTTTTCTTAGGCCAAAATGCCATAGTTTGTTAGGCGACAACGAGATAAAAAAGCTAAAGAGCAGCATTGAAAGTGACATTAGAGATCACTCGTACCTGGAATGTTATATTAGACATCAATTTTTTGCATACCACAAACTAAAATTACAACCAAAAATCATCAACTATTCACAATAAAAAATAAAAAAATTGCGCTTACCAAAATACTAGTGGGCATGTAAGATTAATAACAAAGAAATTGGAAACCTTGAAAATAATGTAGAAACTGCAAACCAAGAAAATGATGAAGATGAACTTATAAACATAGATGATGTCTTGTTATCCGATAACGAAAATTATTATAATATAAACTTTTAACTTTTGTCTTGTTAATTTATGTGTTGTTAAGTATATGGTTGAAATAATATTATTATTACAATTATTATTATTATTATTATTATTATTATTATTATTATTATTATTATTATTATTATTATTATTATTATTATTATTATTATTATTATTATTAAAAATAGAGCTTGAAGACTATAACTCAGGATATATCGATGTTTTATCGATGTGTCAAAAACATCGATATCTTCAAGCTCTCTAGTTACTAAATTCAATGGAAAAAAAAATCAGTGGTGAAATTAAAAAAAAAAGTTCTTATAATATTTTTATTATTGTTATAATTATTATTATTATTACTATTTTTATTATTATAATTACTATTATTATTATTATTATAAGAACTTCTTTTCATTTTCACCTCTGATTTCTTTTCTATTTAAAAGTATTTTTTGAAACTACTTTTGTAAATATTATTTCCAATTGCAATTTGTAATTGTTGCATAATAATGAATGTTGTTTAAATAATTGCCAACCAAACAAAGCAGTTATTCAAATTAAAAATATTGTATATTAAATAAAGGTTATTATTCACTTTTAATGAAAAATTGCACTTTCATTTGTAATTTAAGTTGTTTATGATATTATAATGTATTTATTACTTTTACACCTGAGAAATTAAAATTAAAAGAAATCATTTTTGTTTAATTTATTTGTAGATTAAATCAGTAATATCAACTAAGCACACAGACAATAATAGGATCTTTTGCACGCATGGAGACACCTTTCATGGCAACATTGTGTATGACATTTGTATGATTTTCACCCGTTCAAATATTTTTTTGCCTGAAACAGAAAATTAATATTTTCCATAAACAAATATTTAATAGTTACAGCTAGCCGAAGCATTTCCAAGAAAAGCGCGAATATCAAAAATAAAGCAAAGAATATTCATGATCTAAACTTAGATATAAAACGTTGTGAATAATTTAGAAAAAAATATAAAATGACCACTTTTTGATATTTGAAAGTAATTTCCGTGACATTTATAGCTATTTCACTTATCTGAGACCTCGCAACTGAATAATTACCATAAATTTGGTCACAAGATTTTACTAAATTTATTTGAAAAAACGTGGCGAGGAAATAAAAATTCTTAAGAAAATTCAAATATCAAAAGCTTTGATATCAAAAAATTGATATAATTAAGCATACTTATTCAATACTTATTAACTCACATCCGTAGTACGCACGAACATATGATCGAACCCCACAACATTATTTTTATTATTATTATTATTATTATTATTATTATTATTATTATTATTATTATTATTATTATTGTTATTAATATTATTATTATTATCATTTTATTGTTTTACATAATAAATGCTGCTACCAAGAAATCAACACTTTATACATTATTGAAAAAATAGTTAAACATACATGGCAATGATTTAATTATAAGATAACGCCAATCAAACATTCTTTTCGCGATTAATTTCGACAGTTTTCCTGTCATCATCAGGTGGGATATTATAACTCATTAAATTAAGGATTTTAAACAAATTTATTAATTATATATATAAAATGATTTTACTTTATAAAAAAATATATTATTCTTTTTAAATTTTAACATTTAAAATTTAATTTAATAATTTAAAAAAAAATTTTATTAATTATTTAATTTAATACAACAATCAATACATACAATATAAAAAACCTATTTAAAAACTAATTTAAAAACACTCAACACACAAGTATTTACTGCATTCTGCACATTAATTTTCGGATTCTAATGATTTTATCAACAACGCCTCACAAATCACACGTTCCCAATAATTATCGAAATTTTTTAATAAAATTTTAAAATCAGACATAACTATTTTAATCTTACAGCCCTTATTGTGCTCACCAATATGGGTCAAAGCCTTCAGTCTTTATTATTATTATTATTACTTTATTATTATTATTATTATTATTATTATTATTATTATTATTATTATTATTATTATTATTATTATTATTATTATTATTATAAGAACTTCTTTTCATTTTCACCTCTGATTTCTTTTCTATTGAAAAAGTAGTTTTTGAAATTACTTTTGTAAATATTATTTCCAATCGCCAATTTGTAATTGTTGCATAATAATGAATGTTGTTTAAATAATTGCCAACCAAACAAAGCAGTTATTCAAATAAAAAATATTGTATATTAAATAAAGTTTATTATTCACTTTTAATGAAAAATTGCACTTTTATTTGTAATTTTAGTTGTTTATGATATTATAATGTATTTATTACTTTTACGCCTGAGAAATTAAAATTAACAGAAATCATTTTTGTTAAAATTATTTGTAGATAAATCAGTAATATCAACTAAGCACATGACAATAATAGCCTATCATTGCACCATAGAGAACACTTTCCTATGGCAACATTATGACAATTGGATGATTTCACCTAATTCATATTTACGTTTGCCTGGAACAGAAAATTAATATTTTCCATAAACAAATATTTAATAGTTACAGCTAGCCGAAGCATTTCCCAAGAAAAGCGCGAATATCAAAAATAAAGCAAAGAATTTCATGATCTAAACTTAGATATAAAACGTTGTGAATAATTTAGCAAAATATAAAATGACCACTTTTTGATATTTGAAAGTAATTTCCGTGACATTTATAGCTATTTCACTTATCTGAGACCTCGCAACTGAATAATTACCATAAATTGGTCACAAGATTTTACTAAATTTATTTGAAAAACGTGGCAAGGAAATAAATATTCTTAAGAAAATTTAAATATCAAAAGCTTTTCAATCACATTATATATTGTGCTAATATGAAACCGAAAATCTTATTTGAGCCCCCATCGGATATTTGAACACAATTAAACTTACACAAATTTACTCGAATGAAAGATTTAATCACTTCTTGCGGATATCGAGATTTTCCATTCTCTTTATTAGAATAATATATACCAGGGGTTCTTAACCTTTTCTATAAGAGACCTTCTTACAAATACAAAACATTTGGATTTATTTTCATACATTTAATAATTTAATTTATAAATAGAACAGTAAAGTTCATTGGTATTAAATTCAATTTTAGTTCAATTTATTATTATTATTATTATTATTATTATTATTATTATTATTATTATTATTATTATTATTATTATTATTATTATTATTATTATTATTATTATTTATTATTATTATTATTATTATTATTATAATTATTATTATTATTATTATTATTATTATTATTATTATTATTATTATTATTATTATTATTATTACTATTGTTTCGACCAGTCAGAGGGGTAAAGGCTTTTACCTCTGACTGGCAGTTGGTTTGGTGGGTTTTGTATCGCGTATGTGTGCGCGGTATGATTTGACCGAATCTTGTTAGTGTGCGCACACAGACGAGAGAAGTAGGTTGTTCTATTTTTTAATTATAGTTTGATATTGATTTGTAGAATTTGGTTTTGATGGTTGGTGTTCTGGAAGTTAGTTTAAAAGAGATATATTGGGGAATTTTAAAAATGAAAAACTCTTGTACATTTTCTATTATCATCCAAGATTTCAAAAATCTCAAAAAATCGTTGGAAAGTGTTATTAAATCATCTGATAGGGCTATATATGAAACTGGAACTTCGTTTAAATTTACAAGTCAAACCATTGATTTTTGGTAAAATGACATTAATTGTTTCGTTTATCGTTTCATGTCAAAGAATAATAAAGCAGAATACTGCCGAGAAGAAGGAATATGATATTCTATTTAATCGAGCTCACAAAAGGATCAACACAATTCAAATGTTTACTAGCCAAAGTGTTGAACAATTATCCAATGTTTTGAATTCAATATACGATCAATCAGTGACAAAAAGCAAAGAATGGTTGAAACAATATTATGATGACTTCACAGATGAAATGATAACAGTTGTGCGTAACGTTTTGTGTAATAAAGAAACTTTTCTGATTTGTGTAAGACAGAAATAATTATTATTAATAATATTTTTATTATTAAAATAAACAGTACAAGCTTTGTGATACCAAGTGCAAATCCCAATAGTAGTTTAGTTTCGAGTTTTTGGATGTCATCAGTACAATGCAGGAGACGCGAAGATTTATCTTTTCGCTAGGTAAGTATACAATATTGCTGATTCAACTCTATTGCATACTTTACTCAGTACACTGGAAATCACATTACTTGCAAATAGTTTGGTCAAAGAAAAATCTGTAAACTTGTAAACACGGCGTATGAAAAATCACAATCAGTAGAAGGAAGTGTGCTCCATGACTCATTGTTTCCTTGTCATTTTTGCACTACCCCCTCCCCTTGATGACTCATCGCTAAACAAAGACATATGACTCATCAATGTCATTCTATTTTTAGTAACAAGGTCATATGACGTCATTGATGACTTATCAAGGTCATTAAAGTACATATGACTCATCATTTTTAAACAAAGACGAATATATCATTCGAAAGGTATTTGAGAGGTCTATCTAATGGCCATATCTTCGAAGGTATATGGTTGGTCATTAACCTTCAAAGGGTGTCCAAAATTAAATATTTTTCAAACAATATTATATATATATATATATCACAACGTGGGCAAATGCGGCTCTTCGTTGAGTAAACTGCGGCTCATTGATAATTGAATTTTTGATAATTGAATTTGAAAATTGAATTCGATTTTTTTATTTTGAAATTTTTTCAACTGAATTTTTAAAAAAAAATTTTTTGTTGCAATTGTATTTTCATAAATGTTAAAAATTAACGAAACATTGTTTTTCACATTTTACTGCTTTTTAAAATTATTTTGTAGTAGGCGGCGCTTTGTTATAACAACGAGAGAGAAGCAATGAAAATAAATTTAGTGAAATTTAAGTGAATTTTGATTAGTTAGTATTTTTGTTTGTACAATATTGCGGTCGTTTGTATATTTTAGTATAGTTTTCTATTTCTAGAATTAAGATTAAATGATGAAACAGATGAATTGCCTAATGATGTCTCCTTATGGTGTATTGTTAGATGGCTGTCAACTTACAATGTTTTGGACCGTTTTGTGGAACTCCTAAATCCTATCATAATATTTACCAAAGAAAAAGGAATAGCATACCCAGAATTAGAAAATGAAACTTGGCTTTCTGACTTAATGTTCCTTACAGACATTATGGAACATTTGCAAATATTAAATTTGGCTTTACAAGGAAAAGAAAAGATAATTATTGATTTGTCACAAACGTTATTTAGTTTTTCGGGGATTATTATTATATATATTGTTATTAAAATATTTTCACATATATTCAACCCATTATTATTATTATTATTATCAATATTATAATTATTATTATTATATTCATGTCTTTGTTAATTATGCACTTGTATTGCAAATTTATTAGTCATAACCTGATATTATATCATATTTATTTTTACACACATACTTAACCCATTATCACTATTATTATTATTTATTATTATTGCAAGTATTAGAGAAAAACACACACACAAGTTATATACACCTAACCGTGAAAGTTAACATTGTCTATAATATACGTTGGTGTGCACACCACTTGAGGTAAGTCACCAATTATATGACAATGTTAACTTAATTTCGTTTTTTCAATTTTTCAAAAATCGTTTTAAGGTAAGTTTTTGAATTGAAGTAATTTTTAGGACTTGAATTTTGATTTTATATAATTATGAGATCATTATTCAAGTTCTTAAATATTACTGTTAGTCAGCATTTATAATATTGATAATATATAACATTGATAATTAAATTTCAGGTGTTTTTTTAGGAATTTTATGGTATTTTATTTGGATTTATTTGGATTTATTTCGTAAAAATGTAAGTTAGATATTTTTATAATTATAAATAAGTAAAGTAATCACCAAACATTTATTTTTTAAAGACATTTAGTAAAGAATGGATAAAATATTTTTTAAGTTTTTGTAATCTTCTTTCGAATTTTGTCTTTTTCTGTAATTCTATGAAAATATTAATTTGTTAAAATAATTTATTAAAATTTACGATTTGCGATTTTTTTCCTGAAAATTCAAAGATGTCGAAGGATCTTCTTCAATATCTGTAAATCTAAAGAAATTTTATATTCTAAATTATTTTATAATTAAATCTTACGATGTATTTACTTCTTTTTCCCTAAAGCTCAAGGTAGAGCAATCAGAATCTGATTCAAAATTTTTTTCTACATAACTTTTTAAATAATTTGAAAATATTGATATGTTAATTATATGTTAATCAATGTATATTTCGCATGAAAAACACTTTACTTAATTTTGTATGTATTTTCATTATGTATGCTGTGTTTGTATGCTTAATTATTTTCTCTCACTTTTTAGATTCCTATAATAATAATGTTAAATTTCGCAGCATTAAATTTCTACACACAGGTAAGTTTGTGTGTTCCTATAATATATATTTATTGATTTTTTTTTAGATTATAGATAATGTTATATTTCGCAGTTAGGTGTATCATTCGTAAGTCTACATGTTAGTATTGCATGTGTTTGTATTACACACCTTAAGGGTAGAAAAATATTTCTAAGTGATTGGGTGTGCAATAGGGAAAAAAAATAAATTTTATAAAAATCATGTAAATTTCTTTAAAATTTTTGAAAAATTTATGTTATGTGTGTGTGCTATGAGTAGAGAATTATTATGTGTGTGTGTAAAAGTAATGAATATTTCTCTAAAATTTATGAAAAATCTATGTGTATGTGTGCTATGGGTAGAGAATTACTGTGTGTGTGTACAAATATAAAATTTTATCAAATACATGTAAATTTAACAAAAAATATATGTTTTCTCTGTGTGTTTACAATGTGGTAGAGAATTTAAAACAATAAAATGATAATTTAAGCCTTTTGCTGCAAATAATGTATTTAATGAAAGAATTTTCGACTATACGATAGGACTATCGTATAGTCGAAAATTCTTTCATTAAATACATTATTTGCAGCAAAAGGCTTAAATTATCATTTTATTGTTTTAAATAATAAATGCTGCTACCAAGCAATCATCATTTTATGTGGTAGAGAATTATTATGTGTTGGTAAAAATATGAAATTTTATCAAATATATGGAAACTTCTTTAAATTTTATAAAAATTTTATGTGTGTGTGTGTTGTATGGGGTACAAAATTATTATGTGTGTGTAAAAATATGAAATTTTATCAAATACATGTAAATTTCTATAAAATGTATGAAAGTCTATGTGTGTGTGCTATGGGATAGAGAATTATTACGTGTGTGTGAAAAAGTCATGTAAATTTCTTTAAAATTTATGAAAAATCTATGTATGTGTGTGCTATGGGGTAGAGAATTATTATGTGTGTGTAAAAGTCATGTAAATTTCTTTCAAATTTATGAAAATCTATGTGTGTGTGTAAAATTTGAAATTTTATGAAATTTCTTTAAAATTTATGAAACATTGGTGTGCCTGTACAGAAAAGGGCATATTATTAAATTCTGATCAATTAAAATCAATGAAGGGGTAGAACAAAAATATATTACGTTGCTGTATTTTAAAACTCAAATATATTTTAAAAACGTATTTTGACACCATTAGATGCACGAACATTTTCATCAATTATTATTATTATTATTATTATTATTACTATTATTACTAATATTAATATTATTATTTTATTATTATTATTATTAATATTTTTTCAAAGTATTATTTTCATAATTTTTTTTTCAAAGTATTAATATTTTCAGAGATATTTTATTTTCGAAGTTTCATAATTATTTACTTAATTTCTACATAAATTTCATAATTTTCACGATTTTCGACATTTTCAACTATATTTCGTCCATCATTATTCACTAGAAAATAATAATAAAAATTTAACTATTGATCCACGATTGTTGTTCATTTTGAAATATATTTGTAAAATTGAAAAAGAATTACAAAAGCATAGAGTATATGTAAAGTTTATCCAATCTGAATACAGATAGGATAGAAAAAATTAACGCACATATACTCTATGCTTTGTTTTAAAATGATGAGTCATCAATTACTCACATAGTAACAAATAATGTCTTTTGTTACTCACATTTTTGTGTCTTTGTTAAATTTGCACGTGACATGACTGGAACATATCTTTGTAATTTGAATAATAATATTTATGTGAATAATAATAAAATTAATTAATAATAATTATAATAATATTAAGAATGATAATAATAATAATAATAATAATAATAATAATAATAATAAACTTGTGACAAAACGACAAAACATTTTAATTGAGGGTAGTTATCGAATAAAACCTTATACTTTGTGAGTATTTTAGAACTAATTAATATTGTGGAAAATATTCATAGAGATTTCTGCGAAATATCATTCTTTAGTAAATTTTTAGTAAATTTAGCACGAAACATGTTCATTTCACAAATTTATGCGTGATAGAAAAACATGATTATTTTAGAAATCAATTCATAGGTAAACCAAGATTATTTAACGGTATTATTCAGTAAAATATTTAGGTAATATAGTATCTTTGAGTATTTTTTAGTTAATTTATGAATATCAGTATTTTGATATATACAACAAATTAATCAATAAAGACCATTATTGTAAGTTCTTATATATATAGTCAGAGTTTATCCGACAAGATATTTAGTCCCCCTTTATGGGTACTACTCGTAAGGGTACTGCTCACATTCAACATATCGCAAGAGTATATTAATATTAATTATTATATTAGTGAGAAATTCTTAGGTAATTTAGTGAGAAATATTTCCATTTCGGTAAAATTTTAAATGCAACTTTATTCTTATTTCAAACGACTAATTTATTGGTTAACTTTGTCATTTTTAGTCATACATGATCATTAATAACAACATTCATTGATAATTCTTTATCATTTGGAGTAAAAATCTTTGTTCGAGTCATAATAGAAATATGATCATTCGGTTAACCAATTAAGGTGCTTATTAGTTAGAATTCTAATTTATTATCATTGGGTGCAATATATCTTTGTGAGAATAGGTTAAGATTTTTGCCCAACTTTTACCAAAACATGGATATTTTGTGCAAAGAATATTGGTTAACTTTGTCATTTAAAATAATATTTAGCAAAATATTTTCAGACATATTTGAAAATCACATAATAAAAAACTGATTAATCTATAATACTGCAACGTAATAAATGATACTGTATCACTCTATAATAATAATAATAATAAAAATATTACTTTGAAAAATAATAATATGACATTGAAAATAATAATAATAATATTACTTTGAAAAATAATAATCATGAAAATATTGAAAATCATGAAAATTGTGAAAATATTGAAAATGTTGAAAATCAAAAAAATATCTTTTGAAAATAATATTAATATTAATAATAATAATACATTGAAAATAATAATAATATGCCTTTTGCGACCAGTACCTTTACGACCAATACCTATAGAGGGACAAAATATCTTGTCCGATAAACTCAGACTATATATATATATATATACAGTCATACCCCGGATAACGTTGCCCCGAATAAAGTTGCTTCGCTGTAACGTCGGTCCACCATGGTGAAAAAGGATCTTTTAAATCTTTTAAATCTATTTAATTGCGAATTTTTTTCTTAATTATAATTGCTTCGTATAACGTTGTTTCGGTTAACATCGCGTTTTTCTGGAACCATTTAACAACGTTAACCGGGGTATGACTGTATATATATATAATAAAATGAATTAAATCAGTCAAATCAAGATAAGAACTTCGATAAAATTCTATTCTCAGGTGGTAAGAATATATGAAATATATGAAAAATTAATAAAGAGTGTAAATCTTAATTGAGAGTGAATTAATTGCTACAGAAGGTTAAAGGAAAATACACTGACAATTAAATTAAGTAAAAAGTATATAATTGTATTTTTAAAATGTTACGTTACATTTCAATTATTTTGATTAAGAATGTGACTAATAATATTTTTGAAATTTAGAGTAAAATAAAGGACTCAGCCAAAACTTTATTAAAAGAATTATTTCTCAGTCAACTTTGATATGTAATTATTTAGCTATTAAATAATACTTTGAATAATCAACAGCCCCCGATTCTCAAACTTTATTTTTCCACTAATAATTTACACAAATATTTATTCTGTTAAATATTCAAGTCTTAGTAAAATATATTTTAAATAAATATCAACTCTTATTTTCATCAAAAACATTTCAATTTTTTATTATTTCAATATATTCTTACCACCTGAGTAGTAGGATGTGTCACCACTGGCACATGTCACCTCTGGTACCTCAAGGTCAAACTTTAAACAAAGACATGTGACTCATCAAGGTCATATTTTTAAGGTCAAGGTCATATTTTTAAAAGTCAAGGTCATATTGCTAAGGTCAGGTCATATTTTTAAGGTCAAGGTCATATTTTTCAAGATGGCGGCTATATAGTTTAATTAAAGATTGTGTGTGTGTATTTTCTTTAAATTAATATTTTGAGAGTACCTTTGCATGGATTTTATTGATCAAGGAGTCATTTTAAAGGTAATTTAAAGAGGAATCCGTGCGCGAAAATTTTGTCGTAATTTGTTTTAATAAAGTAAAAATATTATTATTATTATTATTATTATTATTATTATTATTATTATTATTATTATTATTATTATTAAATTATATTCGGTTCTCCTAGGGGTATTTGTCGTAATGGTACTGCTCACGCTCAACAACTCGCAAGGGTATTATTAAACAACTCAACAAATCATACATTTATTTAAACAAATAAATAATTTAAAATTTACAAATGTAATCTAACTATTGATGTACTCGTATTCGCAGCAATATTGTTTGAAATTGGTAACGTTGAATTGTTTTTCATATATTCTATTGATCCTTTGATTGTTTGAATTTCGCTTAATAATAATTCAATCTTTTTTAACAAATAATCATGCTTCTTATCAATAATTTTCATAGTCTTTTTATTTTTAACAATTGAGTTATTGAAAACTTCAATATGATCAATCAATTTAAATTTTATATTTTGTATATATTCAAATGATAGCTTCATAGCTGTTTTCTAAATTCTACAATCTTTCGGATATTCTTTTTCCTGGATGCTTTGACCATTTTGGTTTGTCGAGAATATATAAAATATCCATCAACTTGGCTGTATTCGGACAAACACATATTGATTTATTAAAATACTCTACTGTTATTGTTGTATTGTGTGAGCACACACTCGTTATAATAATTAGCAATATGAATATAGTTTTATTGGTGTATCAAATCAAAACTCGTATATATTTTACATTTACAGTCTATCAACCAATCAGAATCATACGGTATTAGTATAAATAAAACATATTTTAAATTATTATAGAAATTTCGCAACTAAATTTTATTGAAAATCTTTTAAGTGAAGTAATAAACAAGAACATTGTGGAAAGCCTCAGTTACTTGGTCGATCGGACCGAAAAAATTATCGAAAGGAATCATATCGATTACGAAGATATGCTCAAGTCAGATTACCTAGAAACAAAAAAGTTCTATTTCCACTGAATATTTAACTGCCTATGTAATGAAGAAATGAAGTGGACCCGAATAATAGTAGGGTTTGCTTATATGGGTTTATGGGTTTCAGAATACTATTATCAGTGGTCTCAAGAAGTAATACTTTTATAATGTATATTTTAATAATATTTGTTTTCTAGATAATCAAGTCCAAGTTTACACCATGGATTGAAGCCAATGGCGGATGGGGTGTATTGAACCAACTCGCCCGAAATGCCAAAGAAATCGACGAGCACAAAATAAAATTTTTTTTGTATGTAATATCTAGATTTTTAAAAAATATTAATGTAGTTATTTTGTTTTATTTCTTAAATAGATTTTTTTTTAAATAAATTTACAAACAATAATTAACTAAAATTTATTAATTAACACATTCACAATCGTCATCTCCACATTTCATTATATTTTCAAAGACATGATTAATACAATCATTCGTAATAATTTACGTATCTTTAGGTTCATCTATAGGTTCATATATTTTCTCATCAATTTCTTGAATATCGGTTTCTTGAGTTTCTTCCTGATCATCAAATCCTGAATCTTGACTCTCAACTACCCATCCTATATTTAATGCATTTGTAACAGATAATATGTCCTCAATTTTTACACCGGCTATTTCTGCTAATTTTTCCAACAAAAGTTGATTACAAATTCCAAATAATAAATAATTCGGTAATTAATTAATCATGTTAACCTTTTTCTGCAGTCATTTTCATCTTTTTGAAACTATATTTTAAGTTTGTTTATAGATTTTCTTTGTCAAATTTGCAATGTTGCAATTTCTTTGTTAATAAAGATAAAAAACAAATATGACTAATACATTTATTAAATATAACATTAAAATATTTTTGAAAGTCTAGCAGACATAATTTTCCGAAATAGGAGAATATACATCATTATTATCAACTTTATATCCCTGGATTTCAATTGTTATATACCAATTTTTATTTTCTTTGAAACTGATTTCATCAAAAGCATCATAAAATCTTGCATATCTGTCTTTGAACCACGCATGTTGATTACATGATAGATTTGAATCTTTCCGTTTAAAAACATCATCAATAGTTTTAACATCTATCATTGAAAGCGTGCCGGATAAGAATTGAAATTTAGTTGGAATTAGCTTGACTGGTGCAACCAATTTCATATTGATTTCTTCTTTCAAAAAATACATTTTGTAGTTGTGGGACATTTGAACCGGTTGTATCATTTCTTTAGGTTTTTCGGTGCATGAAATTTTCTTGGTTATCGTGAATAAAGACTAAAATAAAATGTTACAGGGTTTTTATACCTTTGACTCAAGCCTATCAACCAATCAGATTATAGCGTGTCTTTGTTTAAATTGCATGTCATTTGCATTAATGTTGCATTAATGTTCAATTTGTCATATTATTATTAGTATTATTATTATTATTATTATTATTATTAATGTGACATATTATTACTGTTCTCATATTACTAATGTTTTATTATTATTAATGTATTATTATTATTATTATTAATGTGCCATATTATTTATTATTATTCTCAAATAATTATTATTACTATTTATATTACTATTATTATTACTATTATTTGAAATATATATGTTAAGATCGAAAAACGGGTTACTGATCTCAACATTATGACTCCAATAAGTAAAAATAGATATAAATATAATATATTTAATGTGGTTGCGCGTATTAAATTAAATAGAATGAATAAGGAACAAACTCCTTTCTCTTTACAAAACTTTTATTGATAATTTACAAACAATAACTTACAATTATTGTACAGATATAAGACAATGGATTTGTTAATCCCTGCTGTTTATCTCAGCAAGAGATCGATGGCTCCTGTGCAGCACAACGATCGCAAAGTCGATGAAAGAGTTGGATAAGCAAGTGGGAATTATTTTGGGGCACCCAGAGAATACTAAAGTAAGCTGACACTACTTTGTATTCGCTTAAATTATTTTAACCGCACAAGGATAATAATTTATCCTTCAAAAATTCTTTACCTCTGAAACAAATTGAAATTTCTCTGAAACGTGATTCCTCTCGATGCTAGATTTTCTCAAAAATCACCCCTCCCGGTATAATGAAATATTTCGCTTTATATAGTCGATTCTATTCAATTTCCTTTTCTCACTGATTGTAATCCCGATTTAATCTTCGATAATAATTAATTAGTTTCGTTGAACTAATTGTCACGTTTCTCCTATTTATAGTTTTCCTGATGAATTTGTTTTCGCTTTGCAATTTTTGCGTCTGGTATTCCTCTCTAAATTATTCGCCCCTGGTTCTCGTTTTGAACCAGTCTTTATAATAAATATTATTTATTTAATATATTATTAGTAATATTATAATTACTATTTATAGTAACAGTATAATTAAATATTACTATATACAACTTATTTCTATTTATAGTAATTAATTAAACCTATATTTTATTTTCAGTAATTATTTATTATTTTTATTTACACTATTTCTAATTATAGTAATTTTTTTATTGTTTTACAATCAAGGCTCCAGGCTTGTCCCTAACATATATATAAAAGAAAAAACAATAAAAACATTTATTAACATTCAACATCCGAGATCTACAACTCGGAGAAGTGAAACCTTCTGAGAGTTTTCACTAACTCCCACTCCACATATCGCCGATAACGATCGGCACAGCAAGAGCATCCGATGATGCATTGATATTACGGCTCCATATGTTTCGTCGTCCTATTGATCTTGAGATCCCACAGGAATTGGTGAAAAACTTCTAAGATCCGGATTTGAGTAGCATAAAATATGAGATCCGGAATAATCTCAGGTTCTCGGTCATTGATAATTTCATTTAATTGAGGATATTAATATTTGATTCTGTTTAACATGACTTCTAAATATTTGTCTGAAAATAAAGACTATAAAAATGTAAATAATAAATTAAAAATTTATCATAATCATCGATATTTTTCATCAAATGAGCTGCGCTAAGAATTTTGTACATCGTTAGTACATAGATGGGGGCCATCTGGATCAGGGGCCCTCTGGATCACATACCCCCTCCCCCCTACCCCCTCTAATGGAAATTTTTAAAATTCTTTTCAAGGTCAAATTTTTTTTTAATTTGAAAATCGAGAGTTCCCGAAAAGAGATATTATTATTTGAAAATAAAGGTCTTTGAAACACAGGGATTATTAGTATATATACTCCGAGTTTATACGACAAGATATTATGTCACCCCTATGGGTATTGTTCACAAAGGTACTGGTCACATTCAACATGCCGCAAGGGTATTATTAAACAAATCAATAAAACATACATATATTTAAACAATAAAATAATTTAACAAGGGTTATGTAAATACAAAGTCATTTTATTATTATTATTACTATTTTTATTAATATTACTATTATTACTATTACTATTATCATTTTTATTTATTATTATTATTATTATTATTATTATTATTATTATTATTATTATTATTATTATTATTATTATTATTATTATTATATTTAATATTACTTTTTTTTAATATTATTATTAGAGAGAGTAGTTGCGTGCTCAATGCAAACTATGTTTGACAATTAATAATAATAATAATAATAATAATAATAATAATAATAATAACAATAACAATTTAACCGACTATACCCTCCTTTTAAGATCATTTATTTCCATCTAAACCGATCACTCATTAAATCTAACCGACAATATCCCATCTAAACCGATCTCTCACCAAATATTTTTACCCTTTAAACATCAATATACATCCCTTAATTTCCCTAAAGATTCCACTTGAACCCCTAAATATATCAATTCAGAGTATATATAAAAAATCCAATTAACTTCATCAAATTTATTATTAAATCAGTCAAATTATTACAAATTTTGATAAAAAATTCTTATTCTAAATGGTAAGCAAAGTAAAATGGAAAGATAATAACACAGAAAAAACTAACAATGAAGGTGGTACGAATCTTCATTAAAGTCAGGAAATAATTCATTACTCAATAATAAATTAATAAATTCAAATGGGTGAAAATAAGTGGATGAAGAATTCATTAATGGATTATGGGAGGTAAATACTGAGAAGTGGCATAGATAAGATGAAGATGGATAAGAATGGATGTATTGCATTTATTTAAAATAATTTAATAAAAATTATCACTTTAATAAAAATATTTTTTAAAGAAATATTTGTGGGGAGAATATAAGTGAAAATAGTTAGTTGAATATCGGGGAATATGTGATAATAATTAGTCGAATATCGTGGGAATATAAGGGATTAAATAGTGGATTATCGGGGGAGTATAAGTGATTAATTAATCAAAACTCGGGTGGATATAGGCGAGGAGGGAATATAATTTAAATTATTTTATTTTAAACTATTTTATTACATAACAAGCCGTGACTATTTTATTATATAACAAGCTGTGAATGGTATTTTATTGAGAAATATTGATTAGGATTTTTTTTTTAATTTTTAAATAAATACTTTTATACTTTAATAATTTAAATGTGTTGATTTACACTAAATATTTTTAATTTCAAAAACAATTACCATTTTCAATCAAAATAAGTTAATAAGTTAAAATATAAATATTTGAAGTTTTTCAAATTCTCAAATAATGTAAATAAGAACTTAATTTTTTTTACCAGATATAGACTTACTCTTATTGATGGAATAAGACAATAGAAATAAAATAGGTGGTATTTGATTTTAATGCTTTTATTTGAATGATTATTTAGGCAAATTTGTTGTTTAAGGCGTTCATTGATAATTTTTAGAGTTGATGGTTTGAGTAAATATTCAAATAAATTTCTATCATTTTTGTGAATTTTTATCGTTTTTTGTGGATTTTTATTATTTTTGCAAATTTCATGTTGATTGAATGAATATTTAATAATTTAAAGTTTTAATGCTAATTCGAAGGCAAATTTAATTAATTTCTTGATTATTGGATGTATTTTAATTTTAAATAAAAATTATTTTTAATGAGGTTAATAATTAGAGTTTTTACAATAATCAAGCGATAGGATAAATTTTGATGAGAATATTGAATAATTTTCTAAGAATATTTTCATTTACACATTGATGAACTGTAAAAAACATAAGCTAAGAAACCAGTTAACTTTATCAAGGACTTTAAATTTACTTGATAATTATTGTAAGATACTGAAATTTAGCTTCCGGTTATTGCTTGAAAATGATTGGCTGAATCTATGAAGAATTATGATCAATCAATATATATCAACTCTAGTTAGATATTTGATGGGTGAAATATTTGTAGGAAATAATGAGTTTATTATGTCTTTGTTACATAAGTCGACTTTAGCGTCAAAATGTGTTTTTAAAATATATTTAAATTTTAAAATACCCCAACCTAATATATTTATTTTTTTCCTACCCTTCCTTAATTTTAATTGGTTAGTGAGCTCTTATTATTTAGCTTTTAAATTATTTCAATCGAAGAATGTCTAGTGTCTATAACAATTAATGAAAAGTCATATTTTTGAAGAATTCTCTAAGAATTTTAAGACTGAATTGAATTAAAGGGGATATAACCTCAAGTTGGTAAAATTAAAGGGTATGGTCGGTTAGATGTTTAAAAGGGTAGAAATATTTGGTGAGAAATCGGTTAAGATGGAAATACATGATTTTTTAATGGGGATATAGTCGTTTTGATTTAATGAGAGATCGGTTAATATGGGAATATTTCATGTTAAGGGGGATATAGTCGGTTGTTTTTAATGAGGGAAGGGTTTCGGTGGGAATCTTTTGAATATTTAAATGGGTAATGTTTATAAAATATCAATATTTTAAGGGAAATTGCAATACATTAGTCAGTTATGATTCAATAATAACGCGAAATTATATCGTTTTATTAGGTTGTAAATTAATTTAGATTTATGGTTTAGAACAATGTTTTATTAATTTTTTTATTAATTATCTAAGGTTTTATTACTTGGTTTTTGACAATGAAAACTTTACAGATAATTGGGATTGACATCAACTTCAAATTATTTTTATCTTTATTTAGACGGAGAATGAAAAAAGTTGAGAAATATTGATCTTTATTGGAAGAAATTTTATCGTGTGATTTTAATTTGTAATTATATCGGTTGAATATCGGTATAACATGACCATTTGAAGAATATAGAGATTTTATTGAATAGATAAATTAAATTTTTCAATGGGACCTAGTCAGTTATTATGTAGTAATATTTATTTAAAATTTCAAGTACAGTGATTTACATTTAGAACAAAAATTTAATTATAACTGGTTTTATCAATAGTGAAATATGTGTGATAATAGGAATTAAAGATATAATTATAGTCATTTAAAGTGATTTTAAGGATTCTTATTAGTCTGAGGGAAATATATAAATTTTTAAAGGTATTAATCGATAAATTACTAATCTGTAAAGATAGAGATATTTCAGGGAAATTTGTTGCTTTTTAGATGATTTAATTGGAGAATTCACTTGGATATACCAATTACTGTCATTTAAAAGAATTTACTTGTTTATTAGATGTTATCATTAGTTATCAAGACTCTTTTGGAATTTAATGATAATTAGTTTTAGTATAGATTGATGACATTGATGATTGAATATTTTGAGCAATCAGTCAATCAATTAAGTATACATGTATTAATTTAAAAAAAAATTAAAATTAATTTATTTCAATTGATTTATTCAATCTAAATCAATTATCTACTAGATCTTATTATAAAATTCTTATTAATTTATTATCTTAGTTGATCAGTATTTTTTTATTTACTGGATGATTAGTGACTAAAATTTAAAGTTCTTTCCTGTCCAATAATTACATTTTTATGATATTTATTTATTATGTTTTGAATAATTTAAATTTTTACAATTATTTAATCAATTTTTACCAAGTCCTTGAGGTCAATTAATTTTTCATCCAATTTTATCAAGTGAAGAGGATTTTCTTTTAAAGATAAATTTGTTAGTACATATTTGTAGGTTCATATTTGTCAATTTCTCGATGGGTTTTGATGGTGGTTGTTAGTACATGGTTGTATGTGTTTAGTATTTGAGACCGAGTTGTTTTTACATTGTAACTAGTTAATTGGTAAGTGGGGGTTGAGAGTGACCAATAGCCTTATGACTAATACCATTACGACCAGTACCCTTATGACCAGTACCCTTAGGGGGTCAAAACATCCTGTCGGATAAACTCAGAATATATATAATAAAATGAATCAATAATAACTATTTATTGAATGCAATTTTTACTTTGCAATAATAAGTCAGTAGTAATAAATTAAAAAAAGAATGTTTTGTAAATTAGAATTCTATAGTCTTTCATTGTAATTTAAATTATCCTCAATTCCACGTTGTGTTTTAAAGTGGTTGAGTTGATAATTATTCATTTTTTGATGAAAATAAACATTTTTGTGAAATTTAGACATATAGAAAAGGTTTGTCTACTGATTGTAATTAAAAATATTTTTGAACACAAATAAAAAAAATAATTTAAAAAACATTTCATTAAATACAATGAAGAATATTTAGTTGGTTGTAAGTAGTTAGTTGTAAGTGTCTGGTTGTTTGAGAGTTAGTTAGTACATGGTATCATGTTGTAAGTATTTGGAACTTATTTGTTAGCACCTTTTTAAAGATATTTAGTAGCTGATTGTTGGTAACTGATTGTTGAATTATTATTATTATTTTTATTAATATTATTATTATTTTTATAATTATTTTTATTAATATTAATATTATATTTTTTATTAATATTATTATAATTATTATTATTATTTCATTAAAATTTTCATTTGACTTTGAAAAGAAATTCATTGTAATTTGTATTTAAAATTATCTTAAAAAATATTTCATTAAAATTTTCATTGAAAATTATCTTTGAAAATTATTTCATTTAATATTCCATTAAAAATTAGCTTTAAAAATATTCCATTAAAGTTTACATTAAAAATTGATTTAAAAATTAATCCATTTAAATTTCCACTAAAATTTGACTTTAAAAATTATTTCATAAATATTTTCATTAAAAAATTTAAATTCCCAAACATTGGCCATTATTCTAACTTTTTTTAATAAATTTTAAAATCTTACTTTATTTAGTTATTATATTACTTTACTTATTTAAAAATTATTACTTTAATTTACTTATTTAACTTTAATTTAAAATTTGAACCATTGATTACTTAATTTAAAATTTTTAACTTTAATTTACTTATCCTTAATTTACCTAATTATCCTTTATTACTTAATTTTACACCATAATTTACTTAACAACTAAATATAACCTTTTTTTCATATTTATCCAATATTATCATGTGGTCATCTGGTCGTAAGTATTTGGTATCTAGTTGACAGTGTTTTGTACTTGGTAGCAGGTATCTGGTAGACGTTTGTAAGTATTTAGTAGTTGGTTGATAATGCTTAGTACCTGGTTGTTGTCGGTTGTGAGTACTTGTTATCTGGTACCTAGTTGCTGCTTGTTTTTGGTAAGTTACTAGTTGTTGGTACTAAGTTGTTGGTATCTTGTACTTGGTAATTGGTATCTGATTTTTTCCATTAAAATTTACTTCCATTAAATTTTATTTCTCAGAAGCTGTTGGTTATTCAAACTTTTTGTTAATAAATTTTAAAATCTTACTTTAATTTACTTATCACATTACTTTATTTTAAATATTTAAAAATTATTACTTTAATTTACTTATTTAACTTTTATATAAAATCTTTGATCATTTATTACTTAATTTTTAAATTTGAACCATAATTAACTTTAATTTAATTTTTTAGAACCTTAATTTACTATAATTCAAAATTTTAGACCATAATTTACTTTAATTTTTAATTTTGAACGTTAATTATGCTTTAATTCAATTTTTAGACCATTGATTACTTTAATTAAAAAATCTGAACCTTAATATAATATAATTCAAAAATCTGAACCTTAATTTACTTATTTGAACCATTAAAATTTAAAATGTTACACCTTAATTTACTTTAATTTAAATATTTAGAACCTTAATTTACTTTAAGTTAAAAATTTGGACCTTAATTAACTTATTTGAACCCATTGATTATTTTAATTTAATTTTAAAATTTGGACCATTATTTACTTTAATTTAAATATTTGAACCTTAATTTACTTATTTGAGTCCTTAATTAACTTTTATCTAAAACTTTTGACCATTGATTACTTAATATTAAAATTTGGACCTTAATTAACTTATTTGAACCCATTGATTACTGTAATTCAATTATTAGACCCATAATTTATTGTAATTCAAAAATCTGAGCCCATAATTTACAACAAATAAAGTTGCAACAATTAACTGTTGCAGGGGGCCCGTAACTACCTACTTCCGTAATTAACTCAATTTTCGTCATCGTCTAACTCCATTCCTTTGTAAGTCAGTACAATCATGCCATTATTTCCCAGTGTTTCTGCAGCTTTTAGTCGAAATTTTGACACCTTTACGCTCCAGTGCTCTTGAAAGTATTCAACTTTTCCACCAATATTTAGAGCTATCATTAATGATTTCGGATTACACTCCAGTTCTCTGTAATCATGTTTTAATTTCCGTAAAGTTTCCTTTAAACTGGTTTGATATTTCGTTTCTTTATGAATATGTGGCAAAATATATTCGAACAGCTTCTCTTTATCTTTTCCATTCATTTTTGAACTCATCACTAATTCAAGACATTTATTGATCTCGTCCTCATTTCCGATATATGACATATCTCGCAAATCCCTTAAAGTTTCGTTTCAATTTTTAAAATCTGAATTTGAATGAATAAAAGTATTCAAAATATTTAACTCATTTTTAAATCCAGGGATTAAGCCACAAACTACCAAGTATTTCTCATCCCTCAGTTGTTCCATTTCCCGTTGTGTCACTTTCACGCTGTCTTTATTGTATTTAGCCATAATAAGCATTGTCAAATCTTTTATTTGTCCATAAGGATTGATAGAAAATTGAGCATTCATACAATTGATGTCTGTGGTTTTTAGACAATTATTAATTTTATTAAAATTCGTATTTAATTAAATTGTTTTTAACAACCTGCATAATATTTAATGATTAAGATTAATTAAAATATTCAACATCCGGATTAAGTTAAAGAAGGTTAAAGTTTGGGATTTCCTAATTTGTTTGCTCCGAGATATCACGCAGTTAACCAAATCAAGTAATCATAATAATAATAATAATAATAATAATAATAATAATAATAATAATAATAATAATTATTATAATAATAATAATAATAATAATAATAATAATAATAATAATAATAATAATAATAATAATAATAATAACAATAATAATAATAATGAAGAAATAGTAATAATAATAATAATAATAATAATAATAATAATAATAATAATAATAATAATAATAATAATAGTAATAATAATAATAATAATAATAATAATAATAATAACAATAACAATAATAATAATAATGAAGAAATAGTAATAATAATAATGATATTCATAATAATATTGTTAATAATAATATTTGTAGGTTTGTGATTCAACTCATTTCTTTTGTTATTTATTTTTTTATTTGTTTGTTTGAATTATAATTTAATTAATTCATTTATGGGATGGCACGTCATTATATTGTTGAGGTTTCAAAAGTAAATTTAATTATATAGTTCAGATTAAAAGGAAAGCCGAAATTGAATGGCGGTCAAGCAGAGAAGCAATGGCAAAGAAAGATATGATAAAAACAGAACTATAAAAGGGTACAATCAGGCATGAAATAGGAAAATGCGCAAACCTGAGGAAGTGGAATAAAGTGAAAAGTTATCGAAATTGAAGCTGGAAAACGGGAGAGGGGTAGATTAGGGGATGGTGAAGAAGACAGTGAGCAAGAAATTGTTAGAAAATGTGTAGAAAGGGTCGTAAAACAGACAAATGTGGAAAAACGTAAAATATTAATTAATTAATTAATTAATTGGCTAATGGGAAACCCGAGCTAATGGGAAGCCCGAGCCAATAGAGAACCCGAGCGATGAAGAAAACCCAAGCACGGCAATTTGGAAGGGTAAACAAACGAGGAATTCAGAGGGCAATTATCCAAACAATCGGATAAACGAGGGTAAACAAAAGAAGGGGAATTACGAAGAGGGTCAATAAAAATAGTCAATTAAGGAATGATAACTAAAGAAGTCAAAACCAATTAGGTCAAAAATGGGGAAATTACAACGATTATGAGAGTATGTAAGGAAACTCAAAATTCACATAATCGACAATAGCCTTAGGTAGGGATACGAAGAAACAGACGATAGTAGTTCGAGGAATAAAATAAAAAGAAAAAGGAATTATAAGAGGAATTTAGGAGGCAGAAAGGAATATTAAAAGAGTTCGGATCAGAGAGCGGAATCAAACAAAAGGTGAAACTTATTTTTTAAATCGTACAAGGCCGAGACCTTCCAGAGCGGAGTTTGATCTTAAATTGTGTGAGAATTGTGATTAACCAACAGTGTGATTAATTGTTGAGAGTTGTGAATTGTTATAAAACAAAAATACGTTGGGAGTTTGTGTTTATTGATTTTGGAACACGTGGAGTCAGAGTAACCAACGGTTGATTTTGATATCATAAAACCCAACAATATCCAAGACAAGAAGATTTCTTTAAATTTATATATATAAATGTTTTTCCCGATGACAGATAATTTCATGCATGATGATGGAGTCGCTGACTTCGATTTTCGTTACAGATTTCCTTTTTCTCTCCTCCAATTGAAAAATGGGTTCATGCTCAAATGATACCGGAATAGACAACACTTTCCTCGATCGCATTCACATTTTCTTCAGTTGCCATTTCAACGGTGCTTCGTCAATTTTTATTTGCTCATCATTTGTGAGATCGACTTGTTCAACTGTTTCAAAGAAAGTTCCACTCGTTGTTGGCACTGAGTCCACCACATGAAGTTTTTGATATTCCGCTAACGAATATTTCTTTAATGTAATCGTTTTTTGGATTTTTGCATCATCTACCCACACATTTTCGATTTTCCTGTACACTCTTCATGTATTTTTGACGTTTTCCAATGCTGAATGAATGCCCGTCTGCGTCTGTTTTCCGAATAATTCTTCAATAACTGTTTTGAGTTTGAAGAATTCTCCTCTCTTTGTTAATCCTTTTAATTGAAGTGCCTGTGCCGTCACTAGATCCCGAATTCCATACAATTGATTTGTCCAGATTTTTAGATGTTCCAATTCTGCATGAAGATCATGTCTCACCAATATTTTCCCAACTGCCAATTTTCGGACCTCTCTTATTTCCGTATACTGGTTGGATTGGTTTCTACTGGCAATCTCCGTGTAGTTTTTTTTAATTTTTTTTGTGGCCCCTTATACCCTTGTTAAATTCTTTCCCAATTAGAAATTTTATTGTGTTCTTAATTTTTCAATCCCTCTTTTCCCGTTTGAACCAATCATATTTATCTTTGAAAAGTGCAAATTTTACAACAAACATAAAAATAAAAGGTTATTACTAATACAGTACTAATACATGAATGAATTAAATTTCGATTCGGAAAACCTTCCGACAACATTGAATGACATAAAGAAATTTGAAGATCAGAATCCAGGATTGGCGATCAATGTTCTCTCATACGATTCGGATGATACATATTTAAATAATGATGATGATGTTGTTATGAAACATCCGAATATAGACATAATTCGGAGGGCAAAGGTTAAAGATGTTACATATTTATTATTACTAAGTGAAAGTAATAATTATCATTACGTTGGAGTACCTAATATCAACAGATTAATGAACTGTCATGTATCCAATAATTGTAAAGTTCGAATTCAATGTATATGGTGTGTAAATTGTCTAAATGGATTTCGGAGACAATTGACATTTGAAAGACATCTGGCTTTATGTAAGAAAAATCAGCTTGGGACAACTTTGTACGTTATGCCAACAGAAAAAGAGCTCAGATTCAAAGATTGGTCGAAGAAAGTGACTTCACCTTTCGTAATCTATGTTGATTTCGAATCTATTTTACCAGACGATCAGCAATACCATCAGAAACACTTACCGATTTCAGCTAGACTTTTACTGATAAACAATTTTATCGGAGCTTCCTCATATTTTCAATTTATTGGGTTAAATTGCATATTTGATTTTTTAAAGAAAGTAGAGGAAATAGCAGAAAATAAAGTAAATCATTATTACCAGAGAAATGGCAAACAACTTTCTTCTTCAATTTCTTTGAAGGTTTGACAATTACCTTTTTGAAAAGATATTAATAATCTTTTCAAGTGATCAACTTTCTTTATATACTGTTGCACCGTTTTTGTTAAATATATCTGTTCGAAATCCTAATTCATCCGAACATTTTTGGGTAAAGTCTAGAAATAAATATCCATGGGGAATTTTAGTTGCATCTTAAAATGCTTCTAGTGAGAACTTCCTATTGTTTGGGTATGCTTGTCTTGTTAGAAAATCAATAACTGTTGCATCTCTAGGGTTTTTAAAAATTGTTAGATAATGCACATTTAAATTCCTTTTCTTTGTTGGCTTCTTGATATAAATCATTAATGATGATGACATCTCTCTTTTGTAAACGTTTTGTACAATCTTTATCAAACCCTTTTATAATTTTCATTTGAACTTTACAGAATTCTGAATGCGTCAAACCATTTTCAGTTTCTGAACCTCGATGCCAATATATTTTGTTGAATTTTTCAACAAACAAATTAGACTGAAGCAATTTACATACAAAAAGCGTTTAACCGCTTCCACTAGGACCGACAATTTGATAAACAGCTTCATTTTGTAATTCCATTTAAAAAGATGTACTACAAATATTGTTTATATAATGAGTCGAAAAACATGTTGAAATAGTTAATATTTATTAAATTGCGCGCGAAAAATAATTTTTAAAACAAAGATTCAGAGATCTCTGATATGAATTACATATAAAACTAAAACATTGGTATTAATATCTCTATTTATATTGGCTCTATATATTAATCAAATGAGTTTATTTAAACAAATATTCATAGTTGACGCAATAACAGTATACATTTGAACAAAGATTTGAAATCTCCATTCAAAACTACTATAGAAAGTTGAAAGTCCCATCAAAATATGTAAATAGAATCGTAAATAGAATCGTTGAAAATATTTCGAAGTCCGTCGGTCAGCCGAATTTTTGAGAATTATCGTTTGGTTTTACCTTTTCTTAATTCCTGGAAGAACCAAGAAACTTTTCGAGGATTTGATTTCGGAATCTTCTTAGCTGAATCAAGACGCAACTTCCTTGTTAAGGATGTCTCGACTAAATATACATGGTTCCCAATGTTCCAAAATTTATTCCTTAAAAACGCAAAATTTATATTGAAAAGAAATCTTTTCGTTGATTTTCATATAAAATAATCTGTGTCGACAAATAACAAATCTTTTTTCGTGGACAATGTCTGGGTGAAATCTTTAATGTAAGAAAAAAACATCTGACTAAATTTTGCACATTTTGCACATTTTGCACTTAAAAATCAATATGCGCGATAACTCATCAATCAAACGCGCAATAACTCATCAGCAATGGAAGGGGCTATATATGCGCGATAACTCATACTGATTCATGGGACTCACATCTACATACTATTAGAAAATTTATTATTAAAAATATTGAAACTGAAATCGTTACCCAATGTTTTTTATATGATCAAATATATTTTAAAAATATGTTTTTATACAATATAAATCAAAAGGCGATTTATATTGTACATGTTGCAAAACATTATTTATCTGAGTTTAATATTGATAACATTGGCGTAATGGATGAAATATACTTTAACAATGAACAGTCTATTGTTATTGAATAAAGTAGATTTTCAACAAATCTTTTTATCATTTGAAATGATCAGAATTATCAATATAATAATAAAATTTAAAATGAAGATCATATCAAGAAATATTCGAAATCAGATAACAAAATATTTTCGTTATCATTTTAATTTTATGCTGATAAGATTAAATAATTATGAAGATATAATAATATTAAATTTGGAACTTTTCGAATATATCATCTATAATATTTTAATTATAGAAAGATTCATCAATTCGAAGTACTAGATGAAAAAATAACGAATTAATTAATCAAACTATCTGGAATCTAAATTTAATGGATCTGTTATCATGTTTGAAAAGAGATATGATTATTTTTATGTAATTGTTTTGTGAATAAATTTTTAAGCGTTATTTTTAGTTGATATTTTTTNAAAATAAACTAATTAATTAATCAAACTATCTGGAATCTAAATTTAATGGATCTGTTATCATGTTTGAAAAGAGATATGATTATTTTTATGTAATTGTTTTGTGAATAAATTTTTAAGCGTTATTTTTAGTTGATATTTTTTAAAACAATACACTTTTTATTCAAAATTTTATTTCATAGACTTTAATCAAGCCAAACAATGTTGTCCACATGTTTTTGTCATAGGAGTTTGGTAGTGTATTCGATTGTATTCAATTGGCATCGACATTGATTGTAGTTTATTGATTAATAAAGGCGGATAATAGAATCCCATTAGATCAAATATATATTTTGACTGGTTTCACGAATATTGCAAGCCAATGTTCACCATTCAGATTAACAGATTGTGTATTTACAATTATTGCTTTGTTTACATCTAAATAAGGTATTTTATCTAAAGGGAAAACACCAAGAAATTCTGATTTTAATAATTTTCTTCCAATAATTTGTATCTGAATAGAACTAAATTAATAAAAAATTAAATTATTTAAATTATTTCTTACTTCATATTTGATTAATTAATTTTTTATATTTTTTTTATCAGAATATAAAGAACAGACTTTCGTATTGCGCACCTGAATTATTAGCATATAGAATCAAGCAATGAACGGGGATCAATATAGAAGAAATTATATGATTGCGTTACGAATCTGTCGAACAATCAAGATTTAAATGCCAAGAAGATTGTGAAGTATGTATGGATCCAATGAAATTACCATGTCCGTTTAGATGTAGATGCTTCCAGGATTATTAGATGAATAAAATTGTTTATATTTTAATGGCTGAATTAAGAAGAGCTTATTTTAAGCAAATACTTGATGAATAAATTTTATATCTTTACTTTTGTTCTTTATTAATTTAGTTAATTTTTATGTGTTGTATAGTATTATTACTATTATTATTAATATTATTACCATTATTATTATTATTAAAATTTGTATCTAAATTTGTCTTAAAAAATTATTCTATATAAAATTTCGTTAAAAATTGACTTAGAAAATAAATCTATAAAAATATTCATTAAGAATTGACTTTGAAAATTATTTTATTAAAATTTTCATTAAAAAATTTTAAATGTCAAGCACTGACTATTATTCCAACTTTTTGTTAATAAATTTTATAATCTTACTTTAATTACTTATTGAACTTAATTTTAAAATTTTAGATCATTGATTTTAAAATTTGAACCTTAATTAACTTATTTAGACCATAATTTACTTTAATTTAAAATCTTAGATCATAATTTACTTATTTGAACCTTTGAATTACTTTAATTAAAAATTTAGACCATTATTTACTATAATTTAAAAATTTGGACCTTAAATTACTTATTTGGATCATAATTTACTTTAATTGAAATATTTGAACCTTAATTAACTTTAATTCAAAAATCTGAGCCCGTAATTTACTGTAATTCAATTATTAGACCCATAATTTGCTTTAATTGAAAAATTTACCATGCTTTTTTAGTGTAGACCCCCTTTTTCTATTGAAATTCTCAGGACGGAGGAGACCCACCTAATAATACTGGTTTTTATTAATGAAGACCCCCTTTTTGTATTGAAAATCCCAGGACCAAGGAGACCCCATTCACTATAATCTGAAAAATTTTGCATTTTTTATATAGAGTCTATCTAAATGTATTAAAAAAAAACATTGGAACTTCCCGCAACAATCACGTAATCAAAATAGCAGAAAAAGATTACTGCAGCATACACCCCCTTCCCCGCTCGGACCCCATTGCTGCAGGGATGCTCTAACTACCTACTTGCATTGAAAATCATCCCAGGATCAATCATGACCACCTCACTATAGTGAGAGAAATCATGGATATTTTTCTATAGGACCTTTTTTGTATTGAAGATCTCAGAACAAAAATAATTAGTTAATTAATGTAATAAATTAAAAATTACTGAAAGTATTAATTAAAATAAAATATATAATAAAATTATATAATAAAAATATAATAAAATGTAATAAATTAAATAGAAGTAATTAAATAAAATTTTAATTAGTATAAAAAAAATGATTGGATTGGTCTATATTTGATCTTGACATTTCATGACATTGAACTTGAAAGTGAGTTTGAGTTTTCACTACATACCACCTATGGTTACTGATCATTTAAAACAAATTTAACATTTAATTAAAAAAAAAAGATCAATATAATTAAAATACTGGTAATTTAAATAAAAAAAACTAATCATTTTATTTTAAATACTAATCATTTAATTAGCGGCCAGGAAATAATTGTTCTAAATGAAATATCAATATCAAAATTCTTTTCAATCATCTTTTAATAGTATGTTAAGATGAAACCGAAAATCTTATCTGACTCCCCATCGGATATTTGAACACAATTAAACTTACACAAATTTACTCGGATGAAACATTTAATCACTTCTTTTTCGGATATCGAGATTTTCCATTCTTTTCAGTAGAATAATATATACCAGGAGTTCTTAACCTTTTTCATAAGCGACACCCTTACAAATATGTTCATACATTCAAAAATAAAACACTTGGATTTATTTCCATACATTTAATAATTTAATTTATAAAGACTAATAAAGTACAACGGTATTAAATTCAATTTTAGTTCAATATATTATTATTATTATTATTATTATTATTATTATTATTATTATTATTATTATTATTATTATTATTATTATTATTATTATTATTATTATTATTATTATTATTATTATTATTATTATTATTATTATTATTATTATTATTATTATTATTATTATTATTATTATTATTATTATTATTATTATTATTATTATTATTATTATTATTATTATTATTATTATTTTATTATTATTATTATATTATTATTATAATTTGCAAAGTTCTAATTATATTATTTAACTCAATAATATATCGATGTTTTATCGATATATCAAAAACATCGATATATTTACTGATTTATAATCTTCAAGCGCTCTTCAGTTACTAAATTTAAGTTACTAAATTCAACGGAAAAAAAATAACTGGTGAAATTGTGAAAAAAAGTTCTTATAATATTATTATTGTTATAATAATTATTATTATTACTATTATTATTATTATTATTATTATTATTATTATTATTATTATTATTATTATTTTTATTATTATTATTATTATTATTATTATTTATTATTATTATTATTATTATTATTATGATTATTTTTATTTTTATTATTATTATTATTATTATTATTATTATTATTATTATTTTATAAGAACTTCTTTTGATTTTCACCTCAGAGTTATTTTCTATCAGAAAAGCCATCAGAAAAGACAGCTATTCAAATGAAAAATATTGTATATTTAATAAAGATTATTGTTCACTTTTAATTGTTATTTTTGTTGTTTATGATATTATAATGTATTTGTTACTTTTCTGTCGGAGAAATTAAAATTAACAGAAATCATTTTTGAAAAATTTATTTGTTGATTAAATCAGTAATATCAACTAATAACAATAAGCAAGGAAAGCTGACAGGGCACGGATAGTAACACTTATGACTGCAACATTCCGATGAACAATTGGATTCTTCCGCCCGATCAAATCTTAGTTTGCCTAAAACAGAAAATTAATATTTTTCCTTAAACAAATATTTACTATTTACAGAGCGAGCAACCCGAATCATTTACCAAGAAAAGCGCGACGATCAAAAATAAAGCAAAGAATTTCATGATCTAAACTTAGATATAAAATGACCACTTTTTGATATTTGAAAGTAATTTCCGTGACATTTATAGCTATTTCACTTATCTGAGACCTCGCAACTGAATAATTACCATAAATTGGTAACAAGATTTTACCGAATTTATTTGAAAAACGTGGCAAGGAAATAAATATTCTAAATGAAATCCAAATATCAAAAGCTTTTCAATCACTTTATATATTGTGCTAATATGAAACCGAAAATGTTATCTGACCCCCCCCATCGGTGTTTTTGAAATTAATAACTGTGATTACTTTTCCATCGAATATTTGAACAAAATTACACTTACACAAATTTACTCCGATGAAAGTTTTATTCACTTCAGTAGTGGGATATGTCACCTCCAGGACATGTTATTTCCAGGACAATGATACCCCCTCCCTCCAGCCATTTCAAGGTCAAATTTTAAATTTAGACCATGACTCATCAGATGACTCATTCAAGATTATATTTTTAAGGTGAAAGTCAAATTTTTATAGGTCAAGATAAAAACTTTACTGGTCAAGGCCATATTTTGAAGGTTAATATCAATTTTTTGGGTCAAGATCATAATATTTAAATTTGAATTTTAAGAGTAGATCGCCAATGAATTTTATTGAACCATAGCTCATTCGAAAGGTATTTGAGAGGGGATTATGATTGTCATACCGCTGAAGGCTTATGGTGACTCCTGAACCTTCCAAGGACATCTACGTTCTTCAAACCTTATAATATGTATATCAAAGAAAAGGTAATTTATAGATGAGTATGATGTTCATACCCTCGAAAGTCATACCCTCCAAGTTTCATTATTAAAAAATATATGAAATTCAGAGGCGCGGATTCGAGTGTCTGTTAGATACAGGAGCACAAATTAATGTGATGTCTAAAGCAGTAATGGATAAATTGGACAAAGTCAAGATAACAAAAACAGACGAAATGCTAAGGCGTGCAAATGACAGTAAATTGGAGACTATCAGTAAAATTCAAATTGATGTAAAGATAGGGAAGCTATTAAAAATAGTGACCTTTGCCGTAGTACAAAACATTGTCCCAGATGCTAATGGAGGTGTAGAATTACAGAAGCAAGATGGATTCAAGAGGCTAAAATGATATTTAAAGAACGTATAAGTGAAATTTATGCAAAATTCTGGAGGAATATTACAAATGAAGAAAGATCCATAATATGCGATAAAGAAATTGAAAGTAAAAGAAGATAAATTACTTGTAGAAATTATCATGAGAAATAAATATTTTTTCATGGCTAACAAGTGGGATGTTGGGTGCACTGATTTAATTGAACATAAAATTGAAACAACTGGCGGACTTATAATGATAAAGCCGAGAAGACAGCCTTTAAACTTGGAAGAGAAAATAATCATGGCCATTAAAAATCTGGAAGATAATAATATTATAAGAAAGTGTAATTCCCCTTGGAATACTCCGTTAGTGTGCGTTTGGAAAAAAGAAAAGAAGGATATCAGCCTCTGTTTGGATTTGAGACAGCTTAACAAAACTACTGAAAGGTGAACATTCTCGATGTCCCACGTTGATGAGATCTTAGATGCTTTGCATAAGACTAGATACTTTAGTTCTATTGACCTTGGAAACGCATACTATCATGTAAAACTGAATAGAGAATCACAGGAAAAACCAGTTTTTTTAACGAAAGACGAGTTTTTAAACTTAGAGAAGATATTTCTTCGCAATTAAAGAAGCAATCACAAAACCGTTTTGTACTTTTTTTAAATTTTTTACGTAACCATTAAGCAAAAAACACTTACGTGTACCCCTCTGCAGCAATTTCTTTTAAGGGGAGAGGGGTACACTAGATAGTCGTGATGCAGAGGGCCCTAAACTACCTATATAAGTCTAAAACTCCCGTTAGATTGTGTTCTGATCTTGTCTATCAGTTTACACGTAACGGGTGTAATGTTACATACATTGAAGAGACTTCCCTTCATCTCTGTATTTGAGCTCAAGGGTCTTGTGGTTAGATCTGATAAAAATGGTATCCATAAAAGCTAATTAAGGTATAATAATAACTAGTATAAATAAATTGCTTAAAATAGTATAAATACAAAAATAGTATACATAACTAATTATATAATTACCTGAAATGGACTATAGATATAAATAGTATAATTAATTACTATATTTAGATAATATTATCATACCAGTTATCATGTCAGCGGTAATAACTGACAGCTGTCGAATTGAATTAATATACTTTTTATAGTAATTTATAAAATAAAATATATAATCGTGCTTAAAATCAAAACAGATTAAAAGCAATAGAATTAATACCAGTCGTGTCAGGGGCAGTGGCGTACCGTGAGGTTCTTGCGCCTGGGGGCAACTGAGAAATTAGCGCCCACTTATATATATATATATATATATAATTTAATTTTTTTAAAGAATATTAATGACGAATAACGAACACGGTTAATCAATGTAATTTTTAAAATTACAAATTTAGTAACTACTTGTCTTGTATTATTTACGTAGAGAATAAATAAAGTATATATATTATAACACTTACCTTTTTTAGTATTATGACCAAAAATGGATTAACTATAACGTAAACGTACTAAAATTTAAAATAATAAAGTTTTTGTGTTTTTATTTATACACTACACGTATAACTAAATATACACGTATAAGTAAATATTGCAAATAACTGAATGCACGCACATCTATTCTAAGAAACTAATGAAGTAATAAAAAATATATTAATCTCTTAGATCTTAAGAATAATTTATTACTTAATTTTTGTTCCAAATTGGCTTCCCTAATTTTGCGCCCCCTAATTTTGGCGCCCGGGGACAAATGTCCCCCCCTGCCCCCCCCCTAGTTACGCCACATGGTCAGGGGTAATAATTACCAGCTGTCGTATAAAATTAATATAAAAGAGAATCGGTGAACAGAAGAAGGGGACGAGGAAAAGTTACTAAAAAAAAACACTAGCTTTAAGAAATAATGGATTCTAATCTCAAGGTTAATCAATCTATTTATTTGTTTATTTAAAATCAAGGAAAAAAAAGAATATTCGCGCATTTGGATAGATTTTCTGGAACCAATTTAACATTGCTTAAGATTAACAATACTTTTGCTATTTTAAAATTTAAAATTCAAAGATTCTTCGTAATTGTATATTTTGAAATATATAATTCACGTTTAGGCAACTTTATTTTTAATTAAAATTTCATGTAATCTAATATATAAAGATGAAAGTTTGTTTGTTTGTTTTCTATAGAATTCCTCACCGTTGAACCTTGGATAGGTCATAGGCTATGTTTCAACCCCATTGATCACCCCTAGGGTATCCTTAATCGGTTTTTTTGTCTGTCCGGCAGCAATTTACTATATAAATAATAATTTATTATATGCTTGCTACTTGCAGTTGAAAGTAATATAATTTAGTCTAAGGTTTTCAAAGCAGAATTCAAACATGGAGAATTTGAAATTTATTTGATTAGCGAATCAGTTTGCAATTGGAAAAATATTGCCAGTGGTTTTTAGATTTAAATTAGAGTGCGTTTTCGATGTTACAAATTGAAATTTATTTTGAAAGCTTTCCTTATTGTGAAATTAAACATGGAATTAAGGATGTTATAGAATTAATACTGAAACGTAATAACGTCATTAAACAAAAAATTAATTTAAATGAATTATTAAAATAAATGTAATCTCGGGAGAAGCCGGGTACAACAGTTAGTCAAGAACAAATCTGAATGTCTCTACTGTTTGTTTATCTTAAATGTTTGCAATCTTGTTTGAATCGATGTTATAAAAAATGATTTCATGACCCTTTCACTCTCCTTATCTCTTCTGAGACATCTTGTAATAAAAATAAAATTCGGTTAAAAAGTTTATTTTTAAAACAATTATTTTATGGATATAATCTAAATACATAAGCAATTGTCAAGCAATGTACATCCACTGAGGCACCTGTGGCCACAGCAATCTTCCTCACAGCGATATCTCTTTGTCAGGCCGTGCTTATATATACCTATTAGGGAAAAGTTACATTTCTTTCAAATAAATATTTATTAATTACAGGTTGGAGTGGAGGCCGCATTTCCCAAGAAAAGCGCGATAATTAGAAACAGAAAGCACAATTGCATGACCTGAAAGAAATTAGATAAACAAACCTTGATGAAAAATAACGAATTTCGGTAATTTTAGCAAGAAATGGAAGTTCTACTTTTACAAAACATTAAATGCATTTTGTCTGGTTTCCATTATATTTTATACATTTTTATACATGTTTCAGCATTTGATTTATATTTTTCCTGACTGATTATTAACATAAAATAGTTTCAAAATTGGTCTCATTTAATGTTATTTTGGTGGTAAATTTATTATTATGTTAATTTCTGAAAAGATTTTCTTTGTTTATACGAGAATGTTGTGATCTAGATAAACAATTCAAAAATGTCACAATCTTATATTAAACCTCATATTGTAACATTTCAATGCATGTGATTGCAATAAAAACAAGAGTCACATCTCAGCCAATTACAACTAGTTTCAGTCAGTAACAATTCCAATAATAAATCAATAGAATAAATAATTTTTCGTAAATGATAACACACTAACTTAACATATATACACCTAATTCCGAAATATAAAAGTTTCTATAATCTTATAAAAATCGATAAAGTTATGGTAAAGGAACACACAAACTTGCCTGTGTGTAAAAAATTTAATGTTTCAAGACTTAAAAGTTTTTATATAGAACCCAAACACAAAAATAACACACAATATTATTATATTTCAATCTATTCAAAATCATGGCGGAAAATTTTGATCTAGAATCGGACAACTCTATTATAAGCTGTAGAGAAAAATACGATAAAACATCGTAAGATGTATTTATAAAATAATTTTAAATTTAATTTTTCTTTAGATTTTCTTATATTTCTCTGAAAACGCTGCCTTTGTGTGAAGGTAAAGTATCAAATAGTGAACAAGGTCATAGAATTACAGAACATGGAAAAATTCAACTAATTAATACATTTGAAAATGTTGAAAATTACGAAGAATACAAATGTAATGAATAACTCTATAAAGTTGTATAATCGAAACACACAAGCTTACCTCTATTTTAAATTTTAATGTTTCATGCAATAATGATTTTTGTATAGAAATAGAAGTGGTCAAAAGAATATCATTGACCACACAAACACAATGAATAGTAAAAATGCATATAAAATTTTGATATGTATAAATAGTTCATTATATAAAAACTTTAAAATATTTTATTATTTGGAAAATAGAGGCAGCTTAAAAATTAATAATTCAATGAACTAAATTTTAAAAATATGAGTTGTAGAGAAAATAAAAACAAAAATCACTAAACAAAAATGATGAAGATGAATTTCATTTTAAAAGGTTATCATAAATATCAAAATATTCATTTATAAACCTTAAAAATGTCCATAACATAAACGTTTTTTTTATTCTACATACATTTTAATCCCTCAATTGTTTCTTTGTTTTCTTTGTGGTTTCTAGTTGTTTCCAAATGTTTTATAAATTCGGTCTGTGGTCAATCCTGAGGTTAATTATCGCTTCTGTGTATGTGTGTGCATAACGACGCGGATAATGTATTTTGAATTTCATTTGGATTTTGAAAAAATCGATTCTGGCTTTTGGAAGCTAACTGCTCTTGGTTTTGGGGAAGTAGAGTTTTGTTTAAAAATACTTTTTGTGGCGAACTTGATGAAAAATAATGTTTTAAAGGTTTTTGCTTGGTTTCTTTTAAAATGGTTATAATGGTTCGAAGATATGATGATCGAACAATTACTTTTTCTCTGGATGGTAGTTTATACCTAGTTGAATATGCAAAGTAAGTTATGTGTCATGTTGATAAAGGATTTAATGATTCAAATGATTCCCGATTAAGATGCTGGGACTTTAACAATTATCGACAATGAAATCGGAATGACAACGGCAGATTTGATTAGCAATTTGAGAATAACTGCAAGATCTGGAACTAAGGCATTCGTGAAAGCACTTCATGCTGGAGCTGATATTTCAACGATAGGACAATTTGGTATGTGGTTCTACTCATTTCACCAGTCTCCTTGATTAATGTGTTTTCTATGGTGTCACTCTTTTGGTCCTTTGTCTCTGCTTATATACTTGTTGGTTGAATCCCTGAATTTTATTTGATACTTCTCATTGGATTGTCATATCTCAAACAGATAATCAGGTATTTCAAGGGCACAAATTCTATCAATGTAGGACATTATTAGTTAATTTTTTAACCCATATTTCTAATATTACTTTGCATATAAGTGGCGCAGTAATTATAATTATGGAAATCCGTAATATGTTTTTCGATAATCAATATTTTTCGACAGTAATAGCGAAGTAACACTAAAATGTTTCAAAGTTAAACTTGAAGCAGTCATATGCTCTATTATAATGGGCTTGGAATTGAAAACTAATAAGTATAAAATTTGGCATTCCTCTATCTATGAATATTTGTTCTTTAAGAAGAAAGATGAACTTGCAAAATATGAAAGTCTTTTTATTGAAATATCGAATATTAAAATAAATTAACAGCAAAAGGGTTATTTTTTGTGAAATTCATTTAGCAAATTGTAAATACTTTGTGCATAATAAATATATTTTGAAAAACCCAATAAACGTTGTTATCTTAGTTAATCCATATTAATATATGCCGATGACCTTGTAATTATTGCAAATTCAGCAAAAGAACTGCAATTGCACTTAGGAACAATAGATAAACTTTCATCACAAGAAAGCCTAATATTTAAACCAACCAAATGTGGATATTACAGAAATTCAAAAGATAAGAACTCCAAGCTCAAGATATATAATGAAGAAATCAGACTAATCAAGGAAGAAAATATTTATAAATATATCTAGGGGTTAGAATTGGAGACCCAAAACAGAAAACCTCAATAACATATTCGAAGAAGAAAAAATGGAAGCAATATTCAAGTCCAAACTAAGAAATAACCAAAAACTAGAAGCATATAACACATTTGGCCAATCAAAATTTGTATACATATTAAAGGAGAAGATGTATCAAAGATGAATATAGAGAAATATGACGACGAAGTAAAAAAGAAAATCAAAGAAAAACTTTTAAAACTCCAAGAAAATAGTCCCTTTACGGATCTCGTAATATACTCCCCAAGAGAAAAAGGAGAGTTGGGATTACAAAAGTAATAGACCAGTGGCCGAGGAACTTTTTTAATCATTACCCCAAAATATTTTTGTGTAAGTTGGTATTACCCCATGGGGAAGAGCAAAAAAAACGAAATCGCCTCTTTTTAGCATCTTTCATATTACAGCCCCCCTATGATAATTTTGAAAAGAAAACAATAACTAAAAATTTAATTTATACATCATTTATTTAATTTATCAATGTAAAAAAATATAATGGAAAACATTCTTCCTTCACGTTTTGGAGAAATGATGTTGTTTCATGTTCGATTACAATTGCTTCAAAATTGGGACTTTTTGATGTAAGAGCGATTTGAATACAGTCTTCGGCGTTTAATCGATTTCAGTTCTTCGTTTTTATGTTCATTAGAGGGGAAAAGCCTTGTTCGCACAAATTTGTTGTTCCAAATGGCAGCAATTTTTCAACCGCCTTTTCATATGCAATTTTGAAAGCCTTTGGAGCTTTTGACATCTAAAAAGACGACAGATTTGGTTTACTATTAAATTGAACACGTGCTTCAGTATTAGATCAAAGTTCAAGAATTGCTTCTGCCAAACCTGAAGGTTCTTCTGGTATCATAGCAATTTCACATTTAAAAGGATTTTCAATCCAACTGACAGTACGTGTATCAAGATCTGGAAAGTAATCTGAAAACCGCTTTTTGAGTTTGATAAGATGTCTTACAATTGTATCCTTGATGCCAGCAAAAGTAATATTTTCGCAATCTTCCAAAAACAAAGCAAACCTTGAAAAAGAAGCTATCTTGTTCTGTTCTACTTTCTGTCTCCAATATTGCAGCTTCAATCCAAACGCTGACACTATTTCTCTCGCTGAAATGATATTAATATTCTTTCCTTGCAATTCTTTGTTTAATATATTTATACTCTCAAAGATGTCCGCTAAATATGCGAGATATGCAACCCAGAAAGAGTTTTTAAACTTATCTGCGAGACTATTTTTTGATCAACCATAAAGATTTCGACTTCAGTTTTGAGAGTTCATACTCGATTTAGTACATTTCCGCGAGAGAGCCACCTTACTTCTGTATAATAAAGTAGTTTCTTATATTCAGCTTCACCGTCCTGACATAATTCACGAAATAGCCGCGTGTTTAGTGTATGTCCCTTGATAAAATTTACAATCTTGATGACATCATGCATGACGGCTTCCAGTGTAGGTTCTAAATATTTGACCATAAGGGCCTGGCGATGGATCATACAGTGAGTAGCTTCAATATTTGGGTTATTTTATTTTACGAAAGCCGAAAAACCATTAATATGACCCAGCATAGCTGGAGCTCCATCCAAAGATACAGAAATACAGTTTTCCCATTTTAAAATTTGCGCATAGAAGTATTCATTTACTTTATTGTAGACATCAATTCCACGAGATCTCAACTCGAGAGGAGAACAAAACAGCAATTCCTCTTCAAAATTATCTGCACCTTTGTAGCGAACATATACCATTAGCTGTGAATTGCTACTAAAATCAGTTGTCTCATCAAGCTGAATAGCAAAATATTTAGCCTGTTTTAATGCGAAAATAACCTGTTCCTTCACATTTTCTGCTAATTTAGAAATTCGTTCTTTCACAATTCTCGCAAACAAGGGCACTGAATTCAGTTTCTTCGCTTTTTTTACCACACATAATCTCTGCCATTTTTACAGCAGCTGGTTTAACCAAATCTTCACCAATAGTGTACGGTTTCTTATTTCGAGCAATCAACCAGGCTACTTCAAAGCTAGCCCTTGATGCTGAACACTGATCAAATGTACCAAACGAGTTGCTATTCAATCTTTGTCTTTTAACAGATATTTCTAAATTTGCAAAGTATTCTCGCGGTTTGGAAGACAGGTGTGAATGCAAATTATCTAAATGTTTCTTCAATTGACTTTTTTTGAAAGATTCTGAAGTCAGTACCTTCATACATATAACACACTGTGGTTTCATTGTACCATTGTCTTCTATTTGTGAGAAAACCGTAATTAAGGAATTCGTCTTGGTATGTTCTTTTTCTATTTGCTGCCATCTGAAGGGCAACAGAAAATAATAGTTGTAAAATACTTGAATTAAATTTTCAAATTGCGGCTTATCTTGATCGATATATCGATGATTAATGATAAAATGGCGGTCTTGTCAGCAACTAACTAGTAAAAACTCGCTCTCTAACTCGTCAATGTATTTGTATCTTGACAGCATGGCACGAACTGAGCAGGTAGCTGGGGCTGTGAAAACCTAATGTGAAATGATTTTGTTATATTAATAAATTTTGCCTTTTCACGGTGCTATGTTTTAAATAGACAATCGGATTCCTCTAGTCCAGCGGTCGGAGAACCGGGGGTAAATTACCCCAAATGGGGTAAAAATGAAATTTTGGAGGGTAAAAATGAAACTTTTGTAAGTAAAAAGTATATATTTTTAATTTGCTATTTTATAAACATGTTAGTATTTTTTTCAACTTAAACAATTTAGCGACATATGCAGGCCACGCCATCTCACTCCTCACCACTAGAGTGTTCTCGAGTTATATCTTTGTGCAGTAAAGCACAGCCCCAGCTACCTGCTCAGTCCGTGCCATGCGGTCAAGTTTAGATTAACAATTCAATTAAGAAAAACTAAAATCATTCGAAAATAGTCTATTGCTAGTCTATTAACAAACAATTAAAATTAATCTAATTAAACTTAGTTAATCGCAATCACCAATACATTATTAAACCGTGTAAAAAAGCTATAAAACGATTTCGTAAGAAATAATCACCTTCAATTTTACGACAGAAAAATAGCACTATTGGTCGTAGTACTGTTATATAAAAAGTGCATCAAATGCAAATTAAGAGCCTAAAATTTACTAATCCTAAAAGGGATTTGGTAAAAATCAAGAAAATTCACAATTAACTGAATTCCATACAACATCTTCGGCTTCACTCGTTTACCTCTAAGTGATTTCACGTACTATTTAACTCTCTCTTCAAAGTTCTTTTCAACTTTCCCTCGCGGTAGTTGTTTACTATCGGACTCACACAAGTATTTTAGCCTTAGATGGAGTATACCACCCAATTTGGATTGCATTCTCAAACAATCCGACTCATAAGAAGCATCAATAAAAGTTTCATATGCTCCAACGGGTCTAACACCCTCTATGGACAACATCACAATCAAGTGAATTTGAAGCATACTATTCAATTAAAGACACAACCTGTACACTGCAATTCATAGTATCAAAGATACAGGATTCGGTGCTGGGCTAATTCCCAGGTCGTTCACCACTACTAGGGAAATCCTTGTTAGTTTCTTTTCCTCTGCTTAATGATATGCTTAAGTTCAGCGGGTGATCTCATCTGATCTGAGGTCGAGTAATAGTTCAAATTTACATAGGAAATCTTTTTTAAATCACCTATTATAATTGACGGACCAAAGCACAACTCATTAAGCTGCGGCTCTGGCCAACTAAAGATCAATTGATTTTTAGTAATCCAAGAAATCCGTAAACTTGAGGCCAATTAACAATAAATTGAAAATCAACCAGTACTTTATATTTCCATGAAGGTGTACTTGTGTACAGTATCACATTAAAAAGGCACTCTCGATAGAATATTGCCAAAAATGAACCTCTCAAAACATTACTATAGAACCTAATGATAAATATAATGCCGATCCTCAGACAGACGTGGCTAATGGTTAACCAAAGGTCGCCATTTGCGTTCAAAGGGTCAATGATCAGAGCGTTGTGCATTTTACATTAATTCACGTATTTAGCTACGTTCTTCATCGACGTGTGATCCGAGTGATCCATCGCTTAAAGTGGTACATGATACAGATGCACATAATGGCGATCCATATATAATTTAGATCGACTCAATTGTTAAATCAAGGATCAATATTACTAGGAAGTAATATGTAAAGTAAATACTTAAACGTTTTATCTGAGGGCTTTCGTTCCACTAAATAAACACATTATAGCCAACTCCAGTGCGTTTACACAATTACAAACAAAGCTTTCGTAACTGAGACTGAAGCAAATGCAAATAAAAAAGTACTTGAATATTTAAGCCTGACACAAACTGATCGACAAACAGATCAGAGAGATATACAGGAGTTGACCAAAATATCAAATGTAATAAGGAACGATTGCGGAAGGCATTCGTCATAAGAACAAGTTTGGCAGAGGATTTACAATCTGCTATGTCTTACAGACATACGAGTGAAGATCCCGATAAATATTTTACTATCATAGACGAGTTAGTCGATAAAATATTGTTCCATGAGTTAAACAAGGAAGGTTTAACAGAATATCTGCTGGTACACTGTGCAGCCGAGAAGACTTTGAAACGAGAATTGTGTCTACGTGACGCCAAAGGAACAATGGAAGTGAAGAAAAAAATCAAGAAGTTACATGAATCTCGTATAGTTGCAGAAGAGATCTACGCAGTACGACAAAGAACACCAGAAACGAATATAACAAAAAATTACAGAGACGCGGTTTCAAATCAAGTAAGAAATATTGTATCAACAAGATATAATAGCGAGCCGAGAGATTATCGAGAAGAAAGACCGAACAGAAATAAGAACGAATGCTGGACATGTCACAAGGTAGGACATTTGAGTAGAGATTGTATAACAAAGAATGCTGTTACATGTTTTACATGTTGAAGACAAGGACATGTAAGAAGTCAGTGTCCACAGATGCAGAGAAAGGTAGTCGAATGTTATGCGTGTGGTACCCCGGGACACATGAAAAGAGATTGTAAAAAAACAAAGTGTACAAGGTGTAGCTTGGGATGTCATAAAGAGGCAGATTGTTACACAAATTTGGAGAGAATAAGATATCGGAGAATTAATGAGAATTTTGGAAGACAACAAGAACGATACGAAGCAGGGAATGGTTCTCAAGGAACGAGAAAGAATACTAGACAAGCAGACAAAAGATACGTAGCATTCATAGACGAACCAAGTGATGAAAGAATAGAAGATAAATACAGAGAATACCCAAATATCAATGCCCCCGATATAACAGAAGATAGTCGGGGCAATGTATTAGACAGCGATGCTGACTCCGAAATTATTAATTATTAAAATAAAAGTAAAATATCATGTATTATAGAAAAGGATGTGAAAGATAAAGAGGTAACGGAAGAGGAAAATAATGTAATAAGGAAAGTAAACAGATTCATAAAAAAGGATTTTGCATAAAAAGAAATAAAATACAAATAGTCACATTAGATGAATGGTAAAATGATATTATTACTTATGATAATATGCAAGGCCGACCAAGTGTAACTATTAGAATACAAGACCAGAAGATGGAATCCTTGCTCGATACCAGGAGCTACAGTAAATGTCATGAGTTGGAGAAAATTTGAGAAACTTAAAGATGTAGAACTAACAACAACGACTGATACATTCAGATGTGCAAATAATAGTGTTTTAGAAACGAAAGGTAAAGCAATATTAGAAATAGGAATAAATGGCTGGAAAAGAAGGGTAAAATTGGGTAAAACAATTTGGTATGCAACTAAAATGGCCAGTAGAAGAGGTCGAAAAAACGAAACAAGAGCATTATGCAGTATCGAAGCCAAATTTGGGAAGACAATAACGGAGATGGGACCATTTCAAAGATCTAAGAATACTTTAAAGATAAATAACCCGATACTACTGAACATTGTAAAAAAGAATCAAAATGTTTTTATGGCTGATAAATGGGATATAGGGCCTATATTATAGGCTGTACAAAGCTGTTGAAGCATATAATAGAAACTCAAGGAAAACCGATAAATATTAAACCTTGGAGACAGCCAGTCAACTTGGAATGTAAAATAGATGAAGCGATAAAAAGCTTATGGGAAAACAATATTATCAAAAAGTGTAATTCCTATGGAACACTCCATTAATATGCGTCTGGAAGGAAGAAAAGCAAGATATCAGATTATGCCTTGATTTCAGATAATTAAACCTAGTAAAAGAGAAACATGCGTTCTCTATGCCGAATTTAGCAGAGATCTTAGATTAATTGGATGGAGCAAGGTATTTCAGTTCGATAGATCTTGGAAATGCATATTATCAAGTAGAATTAGAAGACGAATAAAAGTTAAAAATCAGGGCAATTTTGTTTTAACAGAATGTCATTTGGAATAGCAGCGGCACTAGATACGTTTCAGGAACTGATGGGAAAAGTATTAATGGGTATAAGATATGCAGATATTTTGATATTTACAGAAACGATTCATTATCACTACGAAATTTTAAATGAAGTGCTGGACAAAATTGGAAAGGCGGGTCTTAGGCTAAACCCTGAAAAGTGCAATATCCTTAAAGAGGAAGTCAAATTTTTAGGTCACATAATCAACAAAGATGTAATACAGACGACCCGTCAAAGATAGACGCGGTTAAATCATTTTAAAAGCCAAAATGTGTTAGGAATTTGAAAAGCTTCCTAGGAACATGCAATTACTACAGAAGATATTTAAAGGAATGCGCAAAAAAGGCAAGAGATTTAGAAGAGCTATGTGGGTTAAACAACAAAATATTTATTTGGACTTACGGATGCAACATCGCATTCGAAAATATGAAAAATGTTTTAAAGTTTTCACATATTCTAGGGTTTCCAGATTTCAAAAGAGTATTCATTCTGGATACTGATGCGAGTTTTGACACGATTGGTGCAATATTATCACAGAAAGACGACAACGGGTGCGAAAAGGTTATAGCATACGGTTCTCATACAATGAGCAATCATGAAAAGGGACATTACATAACAAGAAAAGAGTTGCTGGCAATCTATTATTTTTGTCAACACTTCAATCATTATTTATAAGGAAAACGGTTCATTTTGAGAAAGGACCATAAAGCTGTCACGTTTATGTTATTCACAAAGAAACCAATAACAACGCAATTTCATACATGGATTAACTACCTCAGTAGTTTGGATATTAAAATAGAGTATAGAAAAGGTACTGATCATGCAAATGCAGATATGTTGTCAAGGTTTATTGGCACAAGAAGACGAGAAAGTGGAAAGAATGAAAACCCGAAGAATAAACACGATGGAAAAAGCTGAAGATTATAAGTGTCAAAAATATAATACAGAAATAGAACAAATAAAAAGGGAAATAGCACAGGGTTCAAGTTGGAAGTTTATACTGGTAGACAATGTGGTGAAAACTATAGAGGGATACCTAGAGAGAAAAGACAAAAAATGATAAATATTCACAGACCACAAACCGCTAACAAACACAATCGAAATGAAAAATCCCTCGCCAAGGCAGATTAGACAAATCAACTTATTTCACAATTCAACTGCACAATAAACTACGTAACAGGAAAGTCAAAAATTGGCAGCAGACGCTCTATCCAGAATCGAAAGTGATATAAACTCTCTGGAATTCAAAGAGATAATCGAATTGGATCAAATCAAATCCAAACAAAAATAAAAAATAAACAAACTCCCCACTAAACACAGCCTGAAGCTACAAGAACTCAACGGAGTATGGCACGACGTCTTCAACGAAAGCAACAAACGAATACTACTCCCGGAGGAATTCCGAAAATACTGCATCGAAAAGATACACAAGACTAATCATCCAGGAAACAAAGTAACATTCGAACTAATACATAACAATTATACATGGCCTAACATGCGGAAAGATATCAAAACTATGTCAAGAGTTATCACAGCTGCCAATTAAACAAAACAACAAACACCTCAAAACATAAAAAGAAACTTCGTAAACGTGTCCTTTCTGTTATTAAACCAACTATAATTAATAAACATTAATTATTGAACATCACTTTTATTATTATTGTTTCGAACAGTCAGATAGGTGAATGGCTTCTCCATTTGATTAGCTGTGTAATTTAGGGCTCGCGCCTGTGTGCGCGAATTTTGATTCTGTAATTGATTTTTTTATTTATGTATGCGCACACAGGCGCAGACAGGGTTAATTTGTACTTATTTTGATAGTATAATTGGTTGAGAATTAATTCGAGAATTTTTAGAAATTATTTTAATTGGTTTTTATCGAAATTGATTATTTGTTGAAATTGATGGTTTCTTGTTTGAATACGTAGAAATTGACAACGAATTTGGATTATTTTGAATTTAATAAGGAAGATAAAGATCTATTATTGAAACTCATTCTGCTAAATTCATGAGCTGAGAAAATTATAATCCTTTCTCCATTTTCAATTTAACTAAATACAATCTAGGTGAAGTTTAAAAAATCCTAATATTAAATCGTTCTAATATTAAAAATTTGGAGTTTATAAAATATCTCTTTGTGTATTTTTTATTCTAAAAATTTGTTAACCATGCTTATGTGGAGGTATTTATTTTACTTGCAACAGTGAATGTTTCTATTAGTCTATTGTTTAAATCTAAGACGCATCAGAAGAATTTCATTGTAATTAATATCACAAGCTTTATTTGTACAAAACCATTTATCGTGTCCAATAACTTGAGATTGAGCCATGATTGAATTGGAAACATTGGATAATTGTTCAACACTTCGACTAATAACCATTGGATTTGTGTTGATCCTTTTAAGAGCTCGATTGAATAGAATATCATATCTATAAGTTAGCAAGTTTATATTTTTATCGCTTTGGGGAAATTTCATAAACATCTCATGGAGTTCCTCTTCTGTCATTTCATGATTTACAGAAATTAAATCGTTGATTTCCAATCGTTTTGAAAAACTTCCATTAATAATTTGCAACGATCTTGCTGAGTCACGATCACATGGACAAGTTCCACTGCCGAAAAGACATCCCTTCGCCATATTGCTCATTGACATACGACATATCATACATTCATTATCTTCCATATTTCACTAAGGCCAAAAATTCAAATCAAAATTATAAATCAGTTCTTTAAATCCAAATCCGCCAATTCAAAATACCCACACAAATCACCAGTTCAAACAAAAGCTTCCTCGAACTCTATAAATCAAAAAATTACAAAAACAACTAATTAATAAAAATTGCGACATACCTCTTGCTCGCGTCTGTGTGCGCACATCCATATTACCATAATTCTGCACACAGACGCGAGAACATTCAACAAAACATAATCTACTCACTTTTCCGCGTCTGTGTGCACACACAATTCAAATCAACAAAGTAAAAAGCGCACACAGACGCGAGATAACCTAATATGACAAAAAATGACACTGCTCGCGTCTGTGTGCGCATACAAACCCATCTCATAATACAACGCGCACACAGACGCGAATTAATCTCCTAATTTAGCCTATAGTATAAGCCATTATTAAATATTATGGATTTAATTAAATGTCACTTGGCTATTACACACACAAACATTTATTATAGTTTGGTTTACTTTATATTATTAATCTTTAAATAAATGTCCATTTAGCCATCTTCAATGGCCGATTGGTGTATTACCCCTATTGAATGTCAAGGTCACACTAATACATCAAAACTTTATAAACATATCTTCACAATCCAGCAGCTGTTAGTAATCCTTATTTGCAAAGAAATTCCTGTATTTTGATAGATTTTCTGGAACCAATTTGACATTGCTTGAGATAAACAATACTTTTGCATTTTAAAATTTAAAATTAAAAGATTCTTCGTAATTGTATATTTTGAAATATATAATTCACGTTTAGGCAACTTTATTTTTAATTTAAATTTCATATAATTAAGAATACATCGGAATGTCTTTCTACTGTTCCATCTCTTAAATGTTTGAATCGATGTTATAAAAAATGCTTTCATTACCCTTACACTCTCCCTATCCCATCTGAGACATCTAGAAATGAAAAAACAAAAACTCGGTTAAAAAGTTTATTTTTAAAACAATTATTTTATGGATATAATCTATTCACATAAGCAATTGTCAAGCAATGTACATCCACTGAGGCACCTGTGGCGACAGCAATCTTCCTCACAGCGATATCTCTTTGTCAGGCCGTGCTTAAATATGCCTATTAAGGGAAAAGTTACATTTCTTTCAAATAAATATTTATTAATTACAGGTTGGAGTGGAGGCCGCATTTCCCAAGGAAAGCGCGATAATTAGAAACAGAAAGCACAATTGCATGACCTGAAAGAAATTAGATAAACAAACCTTTATGAAAAATAACGAATTTCGGTAATTTTAGCAAGAAATGGAAGTTCTACTTTTACAAAACATTAAATGCATTTTGTCTGGTTTCCATTATATTTTATACATTTTTATACATGTTTCAGCATTTGATTTATATTTTTCCTGACTGATTATTAACATAAAATAGTTTCAAAATTGGTCTCATTTAATGTTATTTTGGTGGTAAATTTATTATTATGTTAATTTCTGAAAAGATTTTCTTTGTTTAAACGAGAATGTTGTGATCTAGATAAACAATTCAAAAATGTCACAATCTTATATTAAACCTCATATTGTAACATTTCAATGCATGTGATTGCATTAAAAACAAGAGTCACATCTCAGCCAATTACAACTAGTTTCAGTCAGTAACAATTCCAATAATAAATCAATAGAATAAATAATTTTTCGTAAATGATAACACACTAACTTAACATATATACACCTAATTCCGAAATATAAAAGTTTCTATAATTTTATAAAAATCGATAAAGTTATGGTATAGGAACACACAAACTTGCCTGTGTGTAATAATTTAATGTTTCAAAACTTAAAAGTTTTAATATAGAACCCAAACACAAAAATAACACACATAATAAAAAATACATGCAAATTTTTTATTGCGTTTTACATTTAAAAATTTAAAAGTAATTAACATATTGTTAACATATTATTATTTTCAATATATTAAAAAATCATGGCGGAACATTTTGATTTAGAATCGGATAACTCTATTATAAGCTGTAGAGAAAAATACGATAAAACATCGTAAGATGTATTTATAAAATAATTTTAAATTTAATTTTTCTTTAGATTTTCTTATATTTCTCTGAAAAAAATATATTGACCACACAAACACAATGAATAGTAAAAATGCATATAAAATTTTGATATAAAAACTTTAAAATATTTTATTATTTGGAAAATAGAGGCAGATTAAAATTAATAATTCAATGAACTAAATTTTAAAAATATGAGTTGTAGAGAAAATAAAACCAAAAATCACTAAACAAAAATGATGAAGATGAATTTCATTTTAAAAGGTTATCATGAAATATCAAAATATTCATTTATAATTTACAAATTTATAAGGAAAACCTTAAAAATGTCCATAACATAAACGTTTTTTTATTCTACATACATTTTAATCCCTCAATTGTTTCTTTGTTTTCTTTGTGGTTTCTAGTTGTTTCCAAATGTTTTATAAATTCGGTCTGTGGTTAATCCTGAGGTTAATTATCGCTTCTGTGTACGTGTTGTTTTGAAGTTATATATATATATATATATACAGGGTTTTTTAATTGAAATCAGACTTCTTTCAAATGAATTCAGAATTTTTTCAAATGAAATCAGAATTTTTTCAAATGAAATCAGAACTGTTTTAAAAGAAATCAAATTCAAATATGTATATATAATATCCATAAAATATTAATATTTTTCAAAATCAATGAACCATAAGACACCTCCAACAAAAAAATCACAATTGAGATATGCTGCGAGAAAACTTATATGTATCAAATTTGATTCCGGCCAAAGCGTAAAAAAATTGCTGTAGATCTCGTTATGAACTGTTTATAGTATTATTAGCATTTACAAGGCGACAGGAAGGATTGATAAAATGGAAGATAGAGGTGCAAGTCCGAAAAATTGAGCGAAGAGCATTTAGTTTTTCTAAAAGAAAAAATTTCCAATGATTGTTCTACTCCGTTGAGAGGTATGAAAAGAAGTTTGAGTGAGTCTATGAATGTTAACGTATCGTTGGCCACAATTCATAGGTCAATCAAAGACTTTAATTTCTCTTTTAAACGAGTAGCCTTAATTCCCTCTGCCCGCAACACTGCGGAAGCTATTGAGCGCAGGTATGAGTATGCCAATGAATATTTGGTATTAAACGAGGACCATGTCTTTTTCCTTGATGAAAGCGGTTTCAATTGCTCGATGAGATTGGGATATGGACGAAGCGAAGTAGGGTCGCCTGCTCGCAAAGAAGTGAGAAGTATACGAAGTAAAAACTATTCAGTGTGCGCAGCAATCAGCAAAATGTCGATTTTGAATTTTGAAGTTGTAGAAGGTGGATACAATGCAGAGAAGTTTACAAATTTTGTCTCCCAATTTATAGGAAATCTAAGATCGAAAGGAATATCGACAGGTACGATTATAATGGATAATTGTACAATACATAAAAGTGTTGGCGTACGCGATTTGATCAACAATTCTGGATTTACGCTACGCTTTTTACACCTTATTCGCCGCAATTAAATCCGATTGAAGAGTGTTTCTCGAAATGGAAATCAATTGTCGAATCGGCTAACGTTCTAAATGTAATCTAGTTGAAAAACGCTATTGAAATGAGACACAATTCGATAACCACGGAGGATTGTATCGGATTTTTCAACGACACGAGAAGGTTTGCATAAAGGCGGTAAGAAGAGAAGAATTCTGATTAAAAGTTTTAACTACCAATTTTTACTCTATCATGATTTCATTTAAAGTGTATATAATATTTTATTACCCATAAAATTTCTGAATTCAATTTAAAACAGTTCTGATTTCTATTAAAGATATTCTGACTTCAATTGAAAAAATTCTGATTTCATTTGAAAAAAATTCTGATTTCAATTGAAAAAACTCTGATTCAATTGAAAAACCTGTATATATATATATATATATATATATATATATATATATATATATATATATATATATATATATATATATATATATTTATTCATATATATTGAATAAAAATAATATGGTAATATTATTTGATTTTTAACATAAGCACAATGTATAAATATAAAAAATTGTATAATATTTTATTCCTTGACATGTTAATTTATTCATTTTGTTGCGGGATAAATCAGTGAAAAATCGGGACTGTCCCGCCAAAAGCGGGATGTCTGGTCACCTTATGTTAGCAGCTTCTAATAATAATAATAATAATAATAATAATAATAATGATAGTATGACCAGTGTGACCAGTGCCATTGCGACCAATACCTATAGGGGGACAAAATATATTGTCGGATAAATTCGGACTATGATTAATAATGATATAATAATTATGATATAATAATTATAATAATAAATAATAATAAATAATAATAATAATAAATATAATAATTATTATTATAATCCCTGTGAGTCAAAGACCTTTAAAACAAGTTATCAAATAATAATATCTCTTGGCGGGAACTCTCAAATTTCAAATTTTAAAAAAATTGATTTTTACCTTAAAATATTTGACCTTGACCTACATATTTGACCAAGAAAAGAATTTTTAAAAATTTCCCCTCATATGTGATCCCGCGGACCCCTATCTATCTACTCATTCCTATATCTAGGAATATTTGTTCCTTCTAGAAGAAAGATGAAATAAAACTTGCAAAATATGAAAGTCTTTTTATTGAAATATCGAATATTAACATAAATTTAATTTTAAAGAAAACAACCCAATATGGACAGCTTGGTATGGAATAAAATCCTGGTGACAGATAGGGGCCCAATGAATGACATCCATTTTTCAATCTTCCAATCACAAAACAAGTTGAAAAATGATCTTTTTAGGTATATATTTCTTTTCTGGTGTCTCCCATTTATTGAGACGTGACGAGAATAAGTTTGTTTTATTTAAACAATATTTTATGTTAATCGCCAAATGTGCCAGACTAACCGAAATTTAATAGGAAATGATTATAAAAGTAGATTGAGAATGAGAGAATTTAGTTTTATAAACCAACATTCTCAAGTAAAATTGTGTATTTTTGTATTTTGAAATGCATTTATTTGATAATTTCAGGTCATGAAATTATGTGTTTTACTTTTGTTTATATCGTTACAAATGGAAACTGCCGTTGGGTCTGACTGTACGAGAAAAGGTGATTTTGCCCTGAAATTGACGTGTGATACAATTTGTTGCAGCCAGAGCTGTAAAGGTACCCTATGTTATCGGGTAGTTTGTGAATGTAATTAAATGGTAATTGTTGAACATATTTCTTCCAATTAAATATTCTGAGCAATGTCAATAAGTTGTACTTTCACTGCCATCGATTCGTGGTAAATATAAAATATTGATCTATAGTCGGAAAAGAAATGAACATAAAGGAAATTGTACTTTTCCATCTGATATCTCGTTATTGGTATTTTCTTCTCTGAAAGAAATGAATTCAATTTCTAGAAATTACTTGTATTGCAAGTTTTACAGGCTCTAAAATGTAAATTGTAAATTTTCCAAAGAAAAATACATAAAAAATTTGCATAAATAAACATTGTTTTATCACATTAAAACAAAATCAACTTTTGGAAACATGCTATAATATATTTTTTGTACAATTTCAAACGCTTCTTTATTATTTTATTTTTTGAACACTGAAAGATGAAAGAATTGTATCATCGTACCTTTTTCACTTATTGTTCACAACCTTTTATTGGTGATGTGGCGAAACCTTCGGGTCATGAATAGGACACAATCTATCAAGGCTCTTGCTGATTCCTTACGTCTCATATTTTCAAGTTTGATTAATTGACATGCAATTTTTATAATTAAAAATGCTATTCAGAAAAACAACTAATTGACCACCCAACCGGTTCAGATGGCAAAATGATAGTAAAATCCAGCCTGTTCAAATGTTTCACAACCATAAGTTGTATTACCTGGTTAGCAAAATCAAATATGTGATTTCACAATCAAGGAAATTGAATAGTATTCTATATTGTCATTCTGTTAAGACGAATAAATACAGAAAATATTGTATCGATCATTGTTATTTTCAACAATATTAACAAAGGTTTGTGTTGCAATAAATTCATATTGCTCACTTATTGTCATTGTACTTATAGAAAGGCTTGACTATGAATCAGTAAATATATTAAAAAACATCGTTATATTTACTTATTCATAATTCAAGTCTTTTTATAAATACAATGTCAATTGAAAAGAAATCAGTGGCGAAAATTAAAAAAGTACTTAAAACACTTATTGTACACCTAGATTTTTTGATGCATTTCAAGAAAGCTAGTGGCAAAAATTAAAAATATCGAGGAGTTGGAATCAATAATTCCTTTATATCTAGATGGGCCAGCTTTTGCAGTATATCAGCATTTGAGCGCGCAAGATTAAGGCAACGCATTGAAGATCGAACATCCCTTAATCGATGTCTATTCGATAGATATCTTCCAAGCATATGACCGATTCTGTGAACGAAATTGGTGCAATGAGCTAGTAGATGTCTATTTGAATGATCTCAAAAACTTAGCATCTTTGGCCAAGATAGATAACGAGATCATACTTAAAAGCGCAGCAGTGTCGTCATAACAGTTACGATTCAACGCCAATATTCCGCAGATGTCTTTTGTTGAGGTCTTGAAACAATCCCGTGTTTTAGTTAACTGTGACAGTATGGAACTGTGTTCTGCTATCGTGGAAAAACAAGACAAGAAATGCTTGTATTGTGGAAAGAATGGCCATCTAGAAGAACGTTGTTTCTATGAAGAAGAAGGTCACATTGCAAAGGAGTTGACCAGGAATTCAGAGTTGGGAAATGCCAAGGAGTAGAGTGTGCTTTAGCATCTATTCTAGCACGAATATAATGGCGCTGCAGTTTATTTCAGTCATAATCAATGGGGAGTCCGTGAAAGCATTCATCGACTCTGTCATAACTGCGAAGAAACGATTTATACGGCATGGGAATATTATGACTGCGGATGGATCACTAGTCAAGTGTATGCGTTATTGTTGGTGGTAGTTTATTGATTGTTGATTAAATAATAAATGTATTATAAGAACTTCTTTCGATTTTCACCTCTAATTTCTTTTCAATTGAAATTGTATTTATTAAAAAATTAACAATGAATTAGTAAAGATATCAGAATACATCGATATCCCCATCGATTTATAGCCAACTTTTTAATAGTAGTTAAACAAATATAACAGACAATAATTTTGATATCAGAAAAACAAAGCTGTGATATTTTATAATTAATATTTTTCAAACTTTAATTAAACTTGTTTTTTAGTGATAAATTTTGTAATGTAATTTTCATCCTTTTCCACATGTTCAATTGACTTGAAACTTTGCATGAAAATAGAATAATTAAATTTTATTTTGCAGTGAATCATAATATTATATAGTTATAAGATTTAACCTACTCATGTTCTAACAGCATTATATTTTAATTTAAGATAAAATAAATTACAGACTTCCAAGAGACTAAAAAAGATGAAATACTAAAGAAATAAAAGAAAATTTATAAAAAAACATTTATTAGAAAAGGGAGAATAATGTCCTTAGTGGGTTTAACCTCATAAGTAAATCAAGATAAAAGTTTTGTGCGAAAGTATTATGGTTACTATTGTTGGTGTTATCGATGAAATATGAAATTAACAATTATTGATCTGGCTCCAAAGTGTGCCTTGTTAAACAAAAATAATGAATTCCAGACAATATAAACTTTTATTGATTAACACAACTCATTACCAATTTACAGCGATACCAATAATTCAATATTACAACAATGAATTGAGTGCAAATTTGTACTCTTAGGAACGAATAGCATGTTTGCAATACAACTTAGAATTCATAACAACTTGACTACTGTTTCTGGTTTTGATGATCAGTAGCCTTAACTTCAAATTGATAGTTTTAATTAGTTTTAAATCGTAATTCACCTTGAACTTTGTTTTTATTCTGTTTCTTTCTTTACAACTTCCTTTTAAATTGTGTTTTCATTTTTCTTTTCAACTTTTGTACTTTGATTCATATTGTATTTCCTTTTAAAGTCTGCAATCTTACTGATATTAACTTTGGTTTAGATTCCATTTCCCAGTACATTCCCTTTGGTAATCTTCAGTTCTTTTATTAACTATGACACCTGTCAAAATATAAAATATTTAGTAGACGATATCACTCGTGTTCTTGGTAATATCTTCTCTTTATCTCATACAGGCTATTAAGATAATCAAATTTAATTTCGATTTTTTTTGTTTTTCTTTCTATACCTTTTTCTTGTCGTATTTCATTTTTTAACTTTTATTGACTTCTTTATTTTTCTCGCATTTTTTTCTCAGAATTCTGGAACAACCTTTTTCACTCCATTCATTATTTTTCAATTTTTTTTTATTTGTATCAATATTTTATTTTATATTCAACACACATTTTTGACGCAGCTTTGAAAAACAGTTGGAGAAGGCAATGTCAAAATATTCGCGTTAAATATAAAGAAAAATATTGATCTTAACTTTATAAATAAAAATAAGATGGTGGAAATGTGAAAGTAAAATAAAAAAAATAGATGAAAGATGAAAAGATAAAAGATTTTATGGAAGCTAGTTTATAATTGTATAATTGAAAAATCATATTTGGAAAAGGTTTATTGTATAAATAATTTGTCATGTGGGATCACTTATTCACATACGCAAACCTGATCGAAGCATATCTCAAGATTGCAGGAATATGCGCAACACAATTTAGTACAGGCTGTCCTGAGGATGAGGGCGCTTTTCTTGTAACCTAAACAAAAGTATAATTATGTCAATTAAAACAAACATTATTTACATTGAGAAGCTGTGGCATTTCCCAACACAAATCCTATAATCAAAAACAAAATAGACATGTTCACAAACTGAAATTAATAACACAAAACTTTATCAAAGGATAATAATAATATTTTTTGTAATAATTTGAAATTTTTACCTTCATGTTAATATATGGAAAAGGTCAAAAATGAATTTTTCGTTGTTTATTTGCATTTATAAATGTTATATTTTTATTTAAATTATGTTATTAATGACTGGTTGATTAACATAAACAGCACCAATTTAAACAAATTTATTCTTAACATGTTACAAGGAAAAGTCAGACATTAAGGAAAATCAAAATTCTATAACGGACACATTTATTAAAATTTTTGGGGTTTTAAAAAAAACAAATAAAAAAAACATAAATAAAAAAAAACACAAATAAAAAAAAGACATTCTCGAAACGTTTTTATTTTGGTGGGGATTGAAATAGGGAACTCGATCTGATTATAATAAATAGTAAAACAAGTAAAATTTAATGAATAACAAAAACAGTAATCTATAAACCTAGAGTTGAAGATGAAACACATCAAGGACGAAATTAATTTTAAAAAAAGTACTTACTGAATTGTTTTCTAAGACGGGTTGAAAGACAACATTTTGGAGATCCAAATTGTTCTCTCTCGTTATTAATAAATGTCGAACCCATATCTTACGCACGCCCATATCTTACGCAAAAATTTTTTTATTCTACACAAAGAAACAAAAAGCAATAAAAACACCAAAATATTATATAAAAAGCAATTAAATAATGAAATTTAATTATTGTTTTTCTAAATTATCTTTTTCAGCCTATTTTTACAAACCACCATGTGATTTTCTTCATTCAAATCCGATTTTAATCTAAAAGACTCGTTTCCAACTCTTTCTACTATTATCCAACTTCCTTCTTCATAAAAATCTTCCATTTTTCTTTTTCTTGTTTCTGTGTTTGCATCAAAAGATTTCTTAACCAAGACACGCTCTCCAGGATTAAAAGTAATAGAATGATAGTGAACATCTGCATCACTCACCATTCTTCTGGTATATCTGTTTCGATAATTTTGGTCAACCACTCTTTCTCGAATAATTTCACTATTTGATTCAGCATTAATGCTTTCATTTTCATTGCTATCGCCATTATTATTGGTGTTTAAATCCCCAACTAGATCAGTATATTCATCTGATTCAACTAAAAGTGAATTTTCATTATTAATATTTTCCAACAATAAATTTTCTCTCATTTCGCTTCTTTGTCTTCCTCTAAAAGCATTCATTGGTGTCGTGTCAGTAATCCAACTACTTCCTTGATTTAGACAAGTTTTAATTTTTTCAATTTCTTCTAGTGTCAAAATGTATTAGTAATTTTTTTTCTTTTTGCGTAAGATATGGGCGTGTGTAACATATGGGTTCGACAATAAATACTTAATTTTAATCATAGAATCTAAGGCAGGGGTTATAAAACTTTTTCTCTTTAGGGCCAAATTCTTCAAGAATTAATCAAAATTATAATTTTCAGGCCACACACCGGGTTTCAAAA
>CAUHTR010001558.1:0-63070 GCA_959609185.1 Schmidtea polychroa | reverse complement strand
ATATCACTGAGCTTTGTGACCTCGCGTTTTTAACAGATATTTGCGGCCATTTAAATGATCTGAACCAAAAACTTCAAGGAAAATGTCAATTAATAACGAAATTACATAGTGATGTATCAGCTTTTCGAATCAAGTTATCATTGTTCCATTCCCAAATTACCAACAATAATACGTGTCACTTTTCGAACTGTGATCAAATATTTAAAAGGTACAATATGAACAATAATCAGTTTGGTATTTATATACAACAACTGGACAAATCTTTCAATGTACGATTTGAAGACTTTGACCGCGACAAAATAAAGTGTAACGAAGAATTGAAGTCCAAATTTAATGAACTTCTGCAGATGTCTTCCTAAAGAAAGCTTTCCATATTTACTACAAAATGCAGAGCTTTGTGGAAGATTATTCGGAAGTACGTAAATTTGTGAGCAAACTTTTTCAATAATGAAGTTTAATAAATCAGTTCAAAGAAACCGACTTACAAATGAAAATTTAAATGCCGTGGTAAAAGTAGCTACTACAAATATTACCCCAGATATGAAAACGTTGGCATCTAATATGTAACCACAAAAATCTCATTAAAATTAAGTTGTTTGTAATTATAGTTACTAATAATATTTTGAGATATTATGAATTATTTTGAATGTTAATTTTCTTTTTTTTATAATAAAGTATATAATAATAACTGGTTCTAGAGTTTTAGTTTTTGTAATTGTGCTGTCGCCCATATTCAATTATCAATTTGCTAATGCGGCCTACAGCGTTGAAAAGGTTGTGCATGGCTGGCCTACATGATCCAGCGGAGGCTTGTTTTTATAGACCATTTAATTAAACTATATAGTATTTATTTGATCCAGTCGTGACTTGTTCTTAAAGTTGATTTAATAAAACTATATATAATGTTTGTTTGTTATTTGATCTACTTAATTTTTGATTTGACCCACATGATCCAGCGGTGGCTGTCTTTAAAGTTGATTTGACCTACATAAAACTGAAAAATTACGTAAATAAATAACAAAAATGATGAAAAATTACTGATTTTCATTGGATTTACATAAAACTCTGAAAGAAATTCATGAAAATAGCTTAAAAATCCTGAAAATAATAAAAAACATTGAAAATTTTGAAAAATGAAAAAATCTATTTGACCTACAAAAAAATAGTAGGAAATTTAGAATAAAAAATCATCAGAGGGAGCACTTAATCTAGCGGTAGTCAATCCATCTACTTTTAGTTTTAAAAATAAACATTTGGTTAAATTATTGAGAAAAATAAAACACAAATTTCTATTGACATAGATGAATGAGAGGGATAAATAATGCTCTAATATATATCCTTTGTTTTCACTTTTTGATATCAGAAAAACCCGATTTGGAGAAACAGCGCCCTGCCGGCATGGAATTGATTAATCAACCAAGATTAATTCAATTTAGAACTTGTTGTGAAATTGTATCATATCCAGATCTGATAACATTTTACAATAACTCTCTCGTTGATAATTTAATGAAAGTAATGATAACTATCTTACAAATGTTATTTTATTATTAGTAGATAATAGTGTAGTATCTGGCGCATTTTTTGATACTCTTTCCTTTACTAATTACTAAATAACAGTAACTAATAAATATTTCACTATAGTAATGACTAAATTATGTATAATTTATAATTATTTTTATTTAATTATTTCTTTTTTAATTCAATTTCATTATCATTAACATTATTAAGTAATTATTAATATTATTTTATTGCATATGACACTTCTATCCAAGGCGTAAATCATTCAGTGTTATGAAAGAATCTTTGACACTTATCATTCAGTTCATTCCACTTGTGTTACACCACACAGGAATTATTAGAACTTATGGATTGCGTATATTGTAGTTGGTCTGTGATTGTTAACTGCTAATTACTTATCTGACTCTGAGTGTCTTAATTTAGAACAACAATGACAAATCCCAACGACGTAAAACTTTATTGATTATCATAATTGATTACAATGAACTCAGCATTACCAATTTTCAACACACCTCAGAAGAAAAAAGACAAAGTATTTATAATAGAAAATCGATAACTAAGTAAATTAAAATATAAGATTGCTATATATTTCGACTGCTTAACAGTCTTCTTCAGGCTAGGAATCGTATTAAAAATTCAAGCATAAGATCCTTAAACATGTAGATAACACCATATTTAGGATTGTTTCAACGTCTTCAAATGTTAATAGCATGTTCACTAATAAATCTCCAACTCAAGTTGGTCTGTGTTCAGAACTCGTGTAACAATTTTTATGTAATCGGTTTAATGCCACATATATTGGAGAGAGTGTACGTCATCCTTGCAATCGAGTTCTTGAGCATTGCCGACGGAATGGATTGAACCACATTAGTGATTATTTTAGGAAGTGTACCAGTAAAAAATAAGTATTTCTGATTTTAAGATCTCGTCTAAGTGTTTGAGTAATCACTTGGAACGAGTAACGTGCGAGGGTGTTGCTAATTAGATCTTTAAATCCTATAATTATTATACAAAATCCCCATTCTACAGAGATTTTGAATATATTTAAATAATTTAACTTGTATATTTAGTATTTGAGATGATTTTAATGATTGTCAAATTTTTTGTATGAAAACAATTTTAAATTTTTTTAATATTAAAATAATTTTTATACAATAAAAAAATGTTTTTTAAAATTTTATTAAAATATTTTTTTAATTTGATTACGATTATTATTTGTTTGAATATTCTTATTTTCATTTAGTTGTTATTAATATGATTTTTAGCCTGAAGAAGACTTTTAACGGTCGAAATATATAGCAATATTATATTTTAATATACTTAGTTGGTGATTTTCTATTATTTATAATTTCTCAATTAATATTTATGTATTTATTTTGATTTATTTTTTAAAAGGTTAAATATTTTTTGTAAAATATTAACTAAATGATTCCATAAATTTAAAATATATTGAAATGTATCAGTTGAGATTTAAAGTATGTCAGTACAAATTAATGAAATGAAATTAATTTTAAATAAATTCAATGATATTAATGAAAATATTAATGATAAATTTTAATTGAATTGTTATTAGTGATGATTTATTTTATTAAACTAAATTAAGGATTTTTAAGGTAAATTTATTAATTTTAATATTTAATGATGAATTTTATTGATTCTATGAATAAAGCTTTAGCGATATACGAAAGGGTTGAATATTATTAATAGATGCTGTTATATATATATATATATATATATATATATATATATATATATATATATATATATATATATATATATATATATATATATATATATATATATATAGTAATTCTAGAATAAATCTTTAGTTGAAATTTATTGATCATTCGTTTAAAAATTAAATTTTGTGTTTTGGTTTCATTATTAATGTGTAACTATGGTGTTAGTAATTGTTTTTATAAAATTTTGATTGACAAATTGATTGTTCTCAATACATCTTTACTCCTAAGAATATTTCCTTTTCAATTTGTAATTTGGAATTTTAGTGAGGATTTCATAGAGATCCCTTCACTATAGTCAAAAAATGTGATGTAATTAAAAATTATCGTTCTGGAGCAGTTTAATTTTCATTACACAGTTATTACCCCTCTGGAACAATGGTAAATACCATGTGGCCCTCTTGATTAGTGGCGTTTTGTATAGAAAAATCTAAAGACCTTGATTTATATAGAAAATCCCATGGACCAAAGAGACCCCCTCTTTCTTGTTCCTTTCACCTTAAATCAGCGCTGTGATAAACCAGTAGTCCTTGTGTTTGACATCTTTATATGAGGACGGTTCGAATGACCGATTTCTATTTTCATAGTGAAAAGGAGCATTTTTGAGTGTAACAAAACTAATTCATTGTAATTGTTGTAGATAATAATATATATTTATCGATACACACGTCTTAGTTTAACCCATATAATTTATATTACCTAAACGCTAGAAAGTTTGTCTTTCGAGTCAGATAAAACAGTTTGTTGTGTTAGAATATCTTAGTCCACTAGAACGATCCTAACATATGAAGCTAATATCGAGACATCGTGTTCGGCCGAATCAAAATCACTTCTATTATAAAAGAAGAAAAAAGTATCAAATAAAATAATACTGAGGAAACAGACCAACTAAAATATTTTTACTGTGCAATAATTATGTATTAAGAAAGTGTTTAGTAAAGCAGACATGTGTCTGTTTAAAAAGGTGCAGTGAGCCGTTAGATGGGCTTATCGAAATCTATATAAATCATATATAAAAAGCATCAATCAGTTCAATCGAAATCCCTTTCATTGAGACCTTCACCAGCTCCTCACATAATAAGATTTTATTCCTACACAAAACGGGAAAAGATTCTCAACAACGAAAACCTAATGAAATTCAGTATTGTTTTCATTATCACCTGGAATCAAAGTAATCATATGAACTAATTATTTTCCCACTCAACACTCGTTCTTCAATTAATTCCTTAATTTAATCATTAAATAAGTAATTAAACTCATCTCCTTCCAGAGAATGTGCAATATTAATGACGTCTGGGTTTTAATTTTTTCTAGATTTGATGTTTATATAATTTGAAACTAAATAGGGACAATAAAAATCGAGGGACAGGTTTATTTATAAAGTAACTAAAATATAATTTGAAAAAATACATATTTTCTTCAAAGCATCACTTACACGCTAATTACAGAATATACGAAAGGGTTGAATATTATTAATAGATGCTGTTATATATATATATATATATATATATATATATATATATATATATATATATATATATATATATATATATATATATATCATAATATCATACACTCCATACTGTTTTTGAGCAATATTTTTCAAGTGCATTTTCAAATACCCACATAAAGAATGTTACATAAAATATCGCACAAAAATAAATTGCATAAAGACAGTATGGAGTGTACATGAAAATAATGAAAAATAATTTAAAAAGCATGCCAAGATTTAATGTTTCCATTTTCTAAATCATTGAAGCGTGTGATTCATGGAACTCCGCCTCGCATAATTGTGAATAACGAGCTTTGTTGTGTCATCAGTCGACAAACATTTACGTAATGAAATGCAAAATATTTTTACAAGTCTAAAAGTTGAGGGAACGAAATAATTTGCAATTATTTTCTTGTAAATAGAAATTTTGTTATTATTATGTTTCATTATTATGTGGAATTTATTTTTAATTTTATAATTAAATTTTATTCTAATACTTAATAATACTTTATTAATTCATTAATAATTTAATAATCTCTATATTTGGTTTTCCCTTCGTTGCTATATTTAATACATGAATATCTATACAAATTTTTTTCTTAGTTGCATAACCTCGAAAAGATTTATTATTAATTTATGATAATTCTGGTGACTCAATTGAACTTAATAATTTCCTATGACATACTCACATTATTATAACCCACTTTCCTAAGCCTCGTGACAATAACATTAGTCTAGAATGGGCTTAGCTAACAACTGACTAACAATAATAATATGTATAAGTATAATACTGACAGTACTAAAATAAGTATAATGTTGTCTTCATTGTTAATTTCTTTTCATTTGTCTTACAATAAATTTTATAAAATCGTAAAATATTTCTATTTTGCAATAAGTTAAAGTTAATTCTTTAGGCTTTCTTCATTTAAACTCAATAACAAATGTAAGATAATATGAAAATTAAATATAATAATGTATCAATCTTAAAAGCATTAAAAATGTAAAATTAAATATATAATTACATCGATGTAGGATTATCATGAAACAAAATAGCAATATATAAATGAAAAACTGTAACTTTATTTTTAACTTTAATTTCACTCTATAAATTTTTGTCAAAATTCTATATTAAAATTTTTGTATTAATTTTATTTTTTTCCCTTGGAAATAATTCTTTATTAAAATCTTAAGATTTTAAAAATTAAATTAAAAAAATTGTTTAAATTAAAATCGCCATTTTTTGATGAAAATATACTCAATTCAATTAGTTCCGCAGGATTATACTTTAATTTTGAAGACTGGTATATTTCAAAGCATGATGTCTACGGGGAAATATTTCGTGTCAACTTAGTTTAAATCTTGATCAAGATATTCTATACTTGGTCAATGAATAAAAAAATTTCGTCTATAATTTTTTTTGAAAACACCATATAGTTTCACTACCGGAATAGTACAAACAAACATTCAATGAACTAATAATGAATCATTGGTAAATACTAAATATTTCCTCTAAGGCAGTGATGGAGAACTATGGCCCGCGAGAGCATTCAATTTGGCCCTCTTTTCTATCTAGAATATTTGATAAAAAATTTAAATAAAAATAAAAATTTTTTTTTATTTTTTAATAATGTTTTAACGTAACGAAAATTATATATTCAGTTGATCAGAAATTTGTAAATTACAAAATTTTAGTTCCAAATTTTTTATAATTTTAATAATGTTTTAACATGTTATTTTTTTGCATTCATATTTAAATACTTTTTGGGTGAAGTTTTTGTGGAAGAACTGTTTACAATTATTTTTATTTAAAATTTTTAGGTAATATTAATATAAGTGGGTTTTTTTTAAATTAAATAATTGTGTGAAATCTGAAATGAGTAGTGAAGGTAAGAAAAGAAAACTGCTCAAAACGTTTTCTGATCGTGAATTTGTGAAAGACTGTGTATTTGCAATGTGTGATAATATCTGCCTTGAGAAAAAAAGAATTTTCAATCAGTGTCGTTGTCGCGTAAGATTATTACCGAATGAATAGAAAAAATAGATGAAAATTTATACTCGGGGTTGTTAAAAAAATCTACTAATTTTACTTTTTTTCTATAACAATGGACGAAAGTACCGATATCAGCGATACTGCTCAGCTTCTAATATTTATTAGAGGTGTAAATGAGAATTTCCATATCACAGGGAGCTACTTTCTCTACAATCTATAAAAGGAACTACTACAGGTTTAGATATTCAGAGAATTCAAAAAGAGCATAAAGTCCTTAAATTTAAATATTAATAAGTTAGTTAATATTACAACTGATGGTGCAACAAATATGATTGGCAAAAATATTGGTTTCAAAGGAACTTTCAAGAAAGAATATCCAGAAGTTTTAGTTGTGTTTCTGCATTGTATAATTCACTAAAACGCTTTATGCAACGCAGCTCTTAACGTGAAAGAAATCCTTGAAATTATTGTATCTGTTATCAATTTTATATGTTCCAGAGCACTTAATCATAGACAATTTCAAGACTTTCTACAATCTGTAGATGCTGAATATTCCAACCTGATTTATTACACAAAAGTGCGATGATTAAGTGCCGGTAAGGTATTCGAAAGGGTTTGGCACTTAAAAGATGAAATCATTTTGTTTTTCGAAAAAACTAATGAAAAAGAAAAAATTTTAATGTTTGAAGATAATTACTGGATTTCAGATTTCGCTTTTTTCACTGATCTTTTAGTTATTTAAATAAACTAAATATAAAACTTCAAGGAAAAGACCAATTTATTGACGTGACATGGGGTGATATAAAGGCTTTTAAGGTCCAACTAGTACTTTTCAAAAATCAGCTTCTAAAAATAATTTAACTCATTTTCTTAAACTTTTAACAAGAAATCCTACCAATAACAAATCTTATATTGTTCATCTTTACGTTTAATTAACATGTCAAGAAATGCTATGGATGAATCCTTCTCAGTTTCACACGTGAATACAATGTTCTTCTGCAATCCTAGTCATTTAATACAAAAATGGATTCACATGTTCATTAGCATTCAAATATTTATTTCCAAAATCATACAAATCGTTTGAAAATTTCAACGCTCTAGAATATACGGTGTCTTTTATTAACGGCGAAATAAATTAATATAGTTAACCCGATTTAAAATATCTTGTGATAAATAAATTATTTAGTTGACGACAAATCGAAGTGGCAGTCCATTTGAGACACAAGCAACGCTCTCTCTAAGCTGAGCGGCTGAGTGGCCGCTCACCTAAAATTGTAATCCCACTCAGTCATATAATTTTCCGCTCACCTGATATTTATTCTAATTTTTTGCAAATTTTCAGAACTCTTTATTTTTTTGGGAATTTATTTGGAAATGTGGTAATTTGTTGTCCACTCGGTATTTCGATTTATACAACCAAGTTGGCAATGCTGGAAAATTTCCCAATTTTGAAAGTTTTTTTCAAATGTAACATTCATATGTTTACATTATAAAAAAATCAATTTTTACATTATTAACAAATCAATCAAAAATTTATAGATTTTGTACCTAAAAGTGATACGATTTAAATTTGGATTACTTAATTAATAAGTAAATAAGTAATATGTGAAATTTTATTAGAAAACTAATAAACTTTAATCCTTATTTAGTTTTAATGATGTCAAAACGTAAGAATGATGAAATTTCCAGTTCAACAAATAAATCCTGTTCAAAATTTAAAAAGGTTAAATATTACAGTGGAAACAGTAGTTCCATCATCGACGCTTTTAAAAAATATTAAATTATGTGATATTTTTAATTATAATAACGAAAAAGACGATGTATTTTGCAATATATGTGCTGAAGCAAATGCTGAATGCGATTTCAACAAAAAAAAGAAATGGACGCAGTGGACAAAAAATTCATTTTGATGCTGTATCTAAATTGCAAAATTACAGAAAAGGTGGAATTAAAGAAATGTTATGTTTAACAGCGGAAGAAAGAGACAATCGTGCAGAGTAGAAAAATAGAACGTAGAAAAACTAGAAAAAATATTGATGACGTAAAGATTTTAATTAATAATGTTATTTTGGCAATCAAAATTAACTATGGCTTCAGTGCAGGAAATCCATGATCATATGGAAAAGTATATAACAATTCCTAAAAATTGGAGAAGCAAAAACTATGCTTTTGAATTTGTAATATGTATTAATTTTGTGATGCATAAAGAAATATTTGATGAATTAAGAAAATCGATATTTCATTGTTTAATTGTTGATGAAAGCACTGACATACCTACACATAAGGCATTAATCTAATATATAAAGATGAAAGTTTGTTTTCTATAAAATTCCCCACCGTTGCACCTAGGGTGCTGAAATTTTGAATGTGACCATAATTTGACTCGGGACAGGTTATAGGCCATGTTTCACCTCAGGTGACCACCCCTAGGGTATCCTTAGTCGGTTTTTTTGTCTGTCCGGTCAGCAATTTACCATATAAATATTAATTTATTATATGCTTGGTACTTGCAGTTGACAGTAATATAATTTAATCAAAGGTTTTCAAAGCAGAATTCAAACATGGAGAATTTAAATTTTATTTTATTAGTGAACCAGTTTATTAATATTTAAAAATGTATTTCATAAAACTTCGCTTTCAAAATATCCTTTGAAAATTATTTCATAAAATTTTGCATTCTTTACTTATTTTAAAATTCTCAGTGGCCATCTGTTTTTCAAAATATCTAACCATAAATTTAAAATCTATTACTTTAATTTACTTATTTTAACTTATTACACAAATTTACTTTAATTTAAAATATTACTTATTTAAAATCTATTACTTATTTTTAAAATATTACATTAATTTACTTTATTTTACTAAATTTTAAATTATTAAGTTAATGTCTCAACATCCTTTAGTTTTTCTAAATATTTTACTAAAAACTTTTAACCTATTACTTTGCTTTAAAATATTTCCTTAATTTACTATAATTTCCTTTCATTTTAAATAATTACCATAATTTCACATGGCCGTCGATTCATCAAAAATTTTCTTACAACAGAAAATATAGGGAACTTAAAATACTTTAGCTTTTTTAATGAGACCTGGCTTTTGTATGGAAAATATCCAGAGATCAAAGATATCATTTGATTATAGTGTGAATTTGAAAAAAATATACTGTAGCGCCCGGCAGCAATGGTTTTTTTTAGTAAGGGTCGGATTATGTATTGAAAATTTTTAAAGACCTTGAATATCCCATCACTATAGTGTGAATTTGAAAAAATACCATGTGGTACTCTGAACCAGTGGCTTTTTGGCTAGGGTCGGATTTTGTAAAGAAAAAATATAGAGACGTCCTCACTATTGAGTGAAGAAATATACTGTAGGAAAATTTATATTTTTGTTCTAAATATTGACTTATTTCATTGGTAGAATTATGATATATATTACCTTTTTTTTAATTCTCAGTGACCATCGGTTTTTCAAAATATCTAAGTTTTTGATTTGACACTACTGACAAATATTGTATGATATTCTTAATAATTAAAATATTTTTAAAAATAAAATGATAAAACATTTTAAATTGAGCAAACATTTTATTGTTAAAAAAATAAATAACAATAATTTTAAAAATATGTGAATTAACCGTATTGGTAGAAAAAGTGTCCTGTAGTGAAAAGTAATATTTTCTGATTTTTTCTACTATTTGTGAACAGATTTCTTAATAATGAAAGTTTAATTACCAGCAGAAAATTATCAACGCGTTTAAATGTGAGCAAGACCTTTTTTCAGTCATTCTTGTTACTTCCGTTATTAGAAATTTACCTTTTAGTTGTATCATGCGAAATTGCACGACAAATCAGAGGTCGACGTTTGCAAATAGCTTAGAGAATTTGGTATATTTAGTGACATTTTCTAAAAGCATAATTTTACATCTTTTACTGGTCGCAATTAATTAATTACTTAATTTAATTAATTTAATTAATTACAAACTGATTATTTATTTATTTATCTTCACCCTTTAATAATCAATTTTAGACGAAAATATGAACATACGTATATAAAAATATTTCTAAAATGTTGATGTAATTATTAGCTAGGATAGGAAAGACTTATTAAACAAATGCAAAATCATTATTATTATAAAAAAATGAATTTAAATTTAAATAATCAATTAGTTTTTAAATTAAATTACTTTTTCAAGAATAATATTATAAAAATTTTTATTAAATTATATTCAAATAAACATTTTGTGAATTTTATATTGACATCAATAATCTTTATGGTTGGGCTTTAAGTCAACCATTGCTCTGTGGTGAATTTAGTTGGGCACTTGTTGGATTTGATTTTATATTGGCTGAAGGTTTGAATTTAAATCATGAATCTTTGTCTTATGGATACACTCTTGAAGTAGATTTAAAAAATTCTTTCTAAGTTTCATGATAAGTAGGATAATTTCCCTGTTGCTGCTGAAAAAATGAAACCAGTTGGTTCAAAGGTAGAAAAATAATTAATAAACCATTATCCAAAAATGAATGATGTGATTCACTGGAGGTTATTGAAGTTATAATTGACTCTTGGTGTTAAAGTCTCACGTGTAAATAGAGCTTTAAAGTTTAAACAAACTCCTATTTTTAAAAAATATATAGACAACAATACGGAGTTTAAGATAAAAGTACAAACACATTAGATAAAAACTATTACAAGTTATTAAAATAATTTTTATGGAAAAACTCTGAAGAACTTAAGGAGATTACGTTCATGTACTACCGATAAAAAACTTGTAATATATACGTCTAAACCGACGTTTAAATATCTATTAAAAATTGATGACAACTTGATAGCTACCTTGTTAAATCCTGATTCTATATATTTAGATAGACCGAGTTACATTGGAAAATCTGTATTTGATCTATTTAAACTTTGCATATATGATCTTCAATATGTTGACTTGGTAAAATATCGACAACAGTCTAATTGTGATAGTAGTATGGTTGCAGGAGATACAGAGTCTTTCTTTTTAGAAATATCTAATTGTAAATAAAAATTTATTTTGTATTGATCACCCTCTTTATTCTAAAACATTGACTCTGTTATAGGTAAATTTTAAAATGAGAGTAAGGATATGACAAGTGGGTATTTTTAAGGCCCACCTGTTACAGCTTGTTAGGTAAATAAAAATGTAAAAAAGCTAAAGGGGTTTCTTTAAAAGATACTAAACTGTACCATAAATCTTATATGGATTGTATTAATGAAACGCAATTTCTTTTGTACCACAATTTCTTATTGGCACAAAGAACCATCAATTATCTAGTTTCTATAATTCTAATAATAAGGATGATAAAAGGGTTTTGGTGGGTAAAAATAAAAGTTGTGCATGTGGACATATTAGGTTAAATAATATTAATGAAAACAGAGAAAATGATGACAGAGAAATAAAATGCAGAAATTGATGGAGAAAATGAAGATAATGTTGACACAGATCACAAAAAAAATGATGAAGAAATTGGAGAAACTGTTGAAAATGTATTAGATGAAAATGACCTTATAGACATAGACGATGTCTTGCTATCAGATGATGATGACGACATTTATTGAAAAAACTATGTATCTTTATTTGTCTTTAATTATTAATATTTTTATGTGTTAGTTAGTACCTAGTTGTAAGTACTTGGTGAGCCTGTTTGTTGAATTAATACTATTATTATTATTATTATTATTATTATTATTATTATTATTATTATTATTATTATTATTATTATTATTATTATTATTATTATTATTATTATTATTATTATTATTATTATTATTATTATTATTATTATTATTATTATTATTATTATTATTATTATTATTATTATTATTATTATTATTATTATTATTATTATTATTAGTTGTCAGAAGATTGACAAGGACTATCTTATAGTCGAAAGTTTTTTCATTAAATACATTATTCGCAGAAAAAGGCTAAAATTATCACTTTATTGTTTTATTATTATTGTTGGGGTTAGAGCGAAAACAAAATAAATTTTACATGGTACCAGAAAGCAGAACAAAAAATGGGTAAAATCAATATAAGTACAAAATTAATTAAAATTTAATGAAAATTAAAAATCAATATTGAACGGGGGTATCGGGTATGGTTGAATGCCAAATTGTTAGACGAGGTTAGAAAGCATAATAAAAATGTAATAGGATGATCATAGAAAAAGTTAATAAGGAAAAACAAATTAATTAAAATTAATTAATCTGTAATGGAAAGCCCGAGCCAATGGGAAGCCCGAGCCCATGGGAAACCCGAGCACTGAAGAAAACCCGATGCGCAGTGAGACCCGAGACACCAGATAAGTGAATAATAATTCGAATTATAATTGCAGGGTAAATAAATTAAAATAATCGTTAAACCGTTCAAAATTTACTTAGGGTGCCCGGGGAAACAATTAATTTCATTTTGCTAGATAATTGGCCTCTTAAAAACAGTATAAAAGGAGAGCTTAGAAATGAGCAAGCCGCCATTTGGTCGAAGAGAAAAAGGAAAAAGCTAAACAGAAAATCCAGCAAGGACAAGTCAAAAGAGGAAATTTGTGAATTATAAAGAAGCTAGATCGTACAAGAAAAGGTAATTGCCTCTTAGGTTTCTTACCTTAGCGAACCAAATTTAAATAGAGAGAAAGGTGCAAATAGTGACAAATTGTAATTGTGATAAAAAGCGAATAAAGTTATTCTGTGTTGAGTTTTCATTGATTTGGTAAAATAAGGACACGAGGAGTCAGAGAAAGGACCGACTTACAAATAAAATCTCAACATTATTATTATTATTAATATCCACAAATATTTATTTCATAGAACTTTGCTTTAAAGATATTCTTTGAAAATTAATTCATAAAAAAATTTTCATTTAAAATTATTTTACATTTTTGAAAATTCTCAGAGGCTATCGGTTTTTCGAAATATCTGGCAATAAATTTTAAACTATTACTTTGATTTACTTATTTTGAATTATTACATTAATTTACTTTAATTTAAAAATACTCTTTTACTTATTTAAAAAAAATTTCCTTAATTTAAAATTATGTCTAAATATTAATTTTCTCTAATTTACTTAATTTATAATTAAAAACCAAAATTCACGTGGCCATCGATTAATCAAAATATTTGACCATAAATTCTTGTACAAAAATCAAGAGACCTTAAAATACTTTGACATTTTTATCGAGACCAGGACTTTGCATATAAAAAACTATATAGACCTTAAAAATATATTTTTCTTTAACGAGGATGGGATTTTGTATACAAAAAATCCTGGGACCTTAAAATGCCTTGGCTTTTTTAACAAGAGTCGGATTTTGAATATAAAAATTCTAACAGTCTAAACATACCCCTTGACTATAATGTGAATCTTAAAAAATATAGTGTATCCCTCTGGAGCCGTGGCTTTTCTAGCGAAGGCCTGATTTTATGTACAAAAGATTTTAATCGTCCAAAAGGACTCCCTCACTATAGTATGAAAAAATACCCTGTAGCCCTTAGGAGCAGAAAACTTTGAGGAGGAGTGGGTAAACCGGATGGTCTGCTACAGAGTGCTATTAATTACATACTGTAAGATCATTAGTGCTTGATTACCCAGGTCTTGCTTTTTGTCACATTAAAAACATTTCTACTTTTCATTATATTTTGTGAATCTTTGCTTTTCTGTATTATCAAGGGACTGGCTTTCTACCAGTTATTTTCACAGTTATTTTCAGAGATGATATACTTGTGGCCTCTTTAATCAACTTTCGATTAATTTCAAAGTAAACGGAGATTTCATCCATCAACAATGCCTTAGATAAATTGATACTAAAGAGCATATACTTAAGTTAACACATGCAGTTGATGGCTCAAGATATCAGTTGTTTATCATCGTAGTTCTTCTAAGCGAAAGGTCATTTCTTTCCATAAAACTCTAAATCCAATTGCTTGTTGCTTTTAAAACAATATTGTTCTGCTTAACCAAGGAAAGAGTACGATCGGATATATAGGTTTTTGTAATCTTTATTTTCAATTATCTCAACTCAATTATATCATTCACCAGAATCTCCTTGAAAGAACTAAGTGATGTCTTTCTCCCATCGCCAACTACTCTCATCATCAATGAGGACTGTTTTTGAATATTTTCTCTAGTCCAAAAACCATTATTGAAATATAAATTGAATATAATCGCAATAATCTCACTCACGAGCATTTTCAATGACTTTTTTAGAATGCTAAAGTAATGTTATAGTAATTGATGTTTTTCTCATAAGGGCTTCCACAATAAAGAAAAAATGGCAATTTTAATTTAATCAAATTTAGATTTTTTAATCAGTAGTATTTGGGTAGTCATAATAGTCATAAGTAAATAATTCTTTTTAGATTTTAGTCATACTATTGGGAGATATCCTTTAATTATAAATTATATATTAAACTTTCTTATTGTTATGGAAATTAAATTAGTATTTATTTTAGAAAATATTGAATTTAATAATTTATATTTCAAACAATCTCAATTATTTTCGTTTTTGAATGAAATTGTTTAATTAATCTAATAAAGATGAAAGTTTGTTTGTTTGTTTGTTACCTATAGAATTCCCCGCCGTTGGACCTAGGGTGCTGAAATTTTGCATGTTGCCCTCATTTGACTCGGGACAGGTTCATAGGCTATGTTTTACACCCAAGGGACCACACCTAGGGTACCCTAACCCTACTCAGGGTCACCTTGATTTATTACAGTAGATACCCGAAGGAGGTGAAATTGACAACAATGTTACAAATAAAAGTTGTTGATCATGTTAGGTTTATAGAATAGGATTATTTCAATTTTTCCTTTGACCCATTTTTACCGGTTGGGTGTCGTTTTAAGTTTTACATTTAAATAGATATATGTGATATATAAATTACATGTACTTTTTTTAATTAAATTTTTATGTGTTTTTTAAAAAGATTTTTTTTAAATGAATTAATTAAAATAATTTCTTTATTTTGAATCTGTTTACTTTTTTTAAATTGTGCAACGCCGAGTAACCCAAATATTATGAAGCACAAAGTAGTCACAAAATTCTTATTATATTGAATAATGCACATCAATAATAAGACCTGAATTGTAAATATTATAAAAATAGTGAATGTTTATAAAGATATTTTTATGTTTACGCTGCGTTTAGTACTAGATAGAGACAAGTGCATAGTAGTGGGTAAACTTTTGTTTAAAATTTAGTTAATTTATAAAAATTATTTTAGAATTTTCCAAAAAATTGCTGGCATTGGAATTAATAAATCAATTGAAAAATTATTACAATGTCCAGGGCTTTTCATACTCATTTTATAAATTCTAAAAAATCATTAAATTATTTTCTTACACCCTTGATCTTTATTAATTTTCAATTTTTTTTGTTTTCAAATATTAGACTTACAAATAATTTTTCATCAAATTTTCATATTTTTATGTCAATAAATGTTCTCTATGTTCAATTTAAAACTGTTCAAAATAAAACAGAATACTGAAAACACGAAGAAATCTTTTTGAAAAATAAGCATATTTCAAAACCTTTAATATCCAACTGTGGAGATTTTCGAACTTCCAATATTAGAAGATACTAACTATCGTTTATGATTATCTTTTATCCTGATTATCCTTTATTGAAGTGGAATTTATGTTTATTTATAATTTTTGTATTATAAATATTTTAATATTTGTTTAAATGGAATATTTAATTGATATCACCGAATTTTCATTATGTAATTATTATTTATAAGTTGAATTTTAAACAGTATTTTTTTTTTAACTATTTAACATAATATTAAATAAATAAAACAAATTTTAATGTTTTTTAAAAATTTTCAGAAATTCTATAAGACATTGTAAAATGTACTTTTTATCTACAAGATAACTAAATCGTACTTTCTCATTATTTTGGAACGGATTTTTAAATAATTGCTAATTTTAAACAAAATTACACAAGATAAAAGTAATGGAACATTAATACAATAAAAAATATTCCCAAATTTAAAATCTATTGATAAAAAAATAAAACTTTATTCTGTCCTCTAACTGTCAAAGTCCGTAGTAAACTAATCACGGAAATGTATACAATAGTCATGATTTGACATCGTGCTGATTGTGATTTGTCAAGTAAACAACGCTACCAATTACATATTGTATAAAAAATATAAGATTACATCAAAACATTACTTTGCGCACAAATTAATCCATTGACGAAAAAAAAAATAAATATTCAAACGCGATTTTATACTTGAAAAACATAATTTTTACACGAGATATTTTTACAACTTTTTTTTGATATGCTAAAACATTTTAATTTTCAATCCGACGAAATAGTTGTCGAAACTTAAATACTGTAAACAAATTTTGTTTATTATTAAACAAAATTTACTAATAAACATAAATGATCAAATTCGTTGTTGGAAAAACTCAATAAATAATTTTTTTAATAGAAATGTTTCAAACTACAGATGATAATTCTTTTTTTTTTAGTAAGTGTGTTTTTTGATTTTTATTTATTATTATTGATTTTTTTCACTATATAATGTTTGTTGAGTTTTGAAATCAATGAAATGACCCAGAGTAGATTGATTCACAGGCAGGGTTGGAATGTCATAAGTTTGACTATCAGAGTAAATGGGAGGCTCATATGTCATATATTGTTTTCGTTTGTCTTTTTTCGAACTCGTCAAACTCAATTGATGATCTCGAAGTTGAGAATTCTTTGAAAAGAGTCTTATTCGATAAAAAATACATCGCAACATTGTAATAAATACAATCAATGTAGCAATAAAAGTTCCAACTACTCCAGAGATCATTTCAATCAATGAAAATTGTGGTTGGAAAAAATAGTTCTTTTGATATTTTTCTCCCGGCATTGGAGTTAAAGGATCATTCCAAACATTTCTATTTGTATTGTTCAAAAGAAGAAATTGGGTTTTATATTTCGGCCAAGAAATTTGCAACCTCGTACTGGAAGCATTTCCAATTAAACTAGTGACAGTGCAAAGAAACACGTCGACGTCTTGATTTTTATTTATCATCAGTTTGTTTGAATGAGCCGAATTAGATAAAATTAATTTTTTCTCTTCGACCAACACAAAATCGTTGTCATTTGATTCAACTATTTTACTCCAAATAACATTCGATTGCACATCTGAGGCTGTGCAAATCAATTGGGCGGTATTGTTTGGTAAAATAAAAATGCTGATTTTCTCTATTGAAGGTTTCGGGCATTGGAAATCTGAACTTGACAAGGTGTGTATAAATTTATCCTTTAATTTGTATGGTTGGTGACATTTGGGATAAATAATGGTCTGTCTGTCTTTGTTTTGATTTTTATAATATATAGCTTTCATGCTGTTTGCCATCCAGATCAGTGAACACTGGCTGCAGTCGAACCGATTATCTGCTAAACAGAATCGGGTAAGCCGCTGAAATAATGTTTCAAATTTTGATTCAAGAGTCGTGAAACGGTTGCTTGTTAGTGTCAGTTGGATAAGACCAGTTGAAATCGGCTCCAAGACAGAAAAAGGCAAATGGGTCAACTGACAACCAATTAGTGATAAAGAATCAACTATAAGTTCTTTAAATGAGTTTGAGGTTAATTTTAAATTCAAGTTGCCATCTAATCGAAGGAATTTGAGATTCAAATCGGCAAAAGTAAACGGTTCGATTTCTGTCAATTTATTAAACGAAAGATCCAGCGTTTCGAGGTAAGTTATTTGTGAAAAGGCTCTTGATTCTATTGCTTGTAAAGAACAATTCTGAATTGTAATTTTGGTGATATTATGTTTCTTTGAACTATAATCACTGAGATTTGATCGAGTTAAGGTTCCAGCTTCTGAAAAATCTTGATTGATTAACAAGATTTTATTAGTCTTCGGGGGAATTAGCTTTGGAATTTCAGATAAACCAGTTTCTGAACAAGTAAGAATTCCCATATTGCAGGCCATTTGGTTACAAACGGGTGGACAAATAATTTTTTTATTCTCATGACTATAGTCAATATTTGTACTGGACGTGGTAGATATAAGAATCCATTGAGCATATAAGAGAAATGTTTTGGACAGTATTAACAGATTCAACATCTGAAAATATTTTAAAAGATTATTTATTTTCATTAATTATTTATTTATTTGCAAAATTTCATTTCTATGATTAACCCATTACCTCCCACTGTACTCATATGGACACACTTGTTAAAGGCGTAATTTCATGTTTTTCGATAATGATTATTCTAGAAGTAGTGAATCATTTCAACAATAGATGGCACTAGTAGTTTTCTCTAGTTTTCGGCATATTTTTTGTTATAAATGTTCTAATTTACCCAATATGTCATAATAAATAACAATTAAAAGCAATTTTTATGTGTAGTTTTCTTTTGGGCGTTAATGGGTAAAATTGAATTCTTTTTATACCATAATATTATATGGAAATTTTTAAAAGTCAAGCACACCGATGGAAAATGATGTATTTTTTGAGAAATTCTTGAAATTCTGTTTTTATTATGTATTCAGTTTGTCTACGTCAAATTTTCAAAATAAAAACCATTTTTCTAAACGTTCGGTGACACAGAGACAATTTTGACGAATTTTCACTGGAAAAAAAGGCAGTGCCGAAAATTCGTGAGTATCAAAAAACATTGATATATTACTGATTTATAGACTTCAATAAATTCAATGGAAAAAATAATCAGTGGTGAAATTGGAAATAAAAGTTCTCATAATACTAAGAGTACAGAAATTGCAAGACGAATTTTTCATATTACAAATAATTCTTATATTAGATTTTATGAGTTAACAATAATAAATATACAAAATGAACAGAAATTGAAGTGAATTTAATATTCTCCGGGTGAAACTCCATTCAACATTGTTCATGGATTGCTAGGTTTTGTGCATTTCTTTCTGTAGATTTATGTGTATAGGCAAAAACCAACATACAAGAATAAAATTGACATTGATTTTTCATATTTGGATAAAATTTTATTTGGGGGATATAATATTTACGTAAATATTGATGAAAGTATGAAAAAAAGTTATATGAATTTATAAAATTTAATTGTATTGTTTTTTATTATTTAAATGTATGTAACAATATCCAATCATTTCAACATATAGTATTTTATTAGGTATATTAATTGCAATAAAAAATTGATAAATAATTTTTTAATATTTAATCAATTTTAAAATCAAAAAAGATTATCTAATTACATTGAAATGTAAGCCTTCAAACTTGTTTTAAAATAGTAGATATAATTAATTAATTTCTTTGAAAAAGATCAAAAATCTACTTCTGCTAGGAATAAAAGTTATTTTGTTGAAAAAGATTTCTAATTTTAAATAATAATGCATTTTTAATTTTTTTAAATACCGTAATTATCATCAGACTCAATCCCCCCCTTCAACATTTTAATTTTTTTCAGAAACGCAACAATGTCAATTTAAACAAAGAACATGAGTCATAGAATGAGTCATATGATGCATCATGCATGGAAGAATTAAGGCAATAAGTCACCGGGCGAGTCACACTATTTTTGGGAGAATAAAGATTTTAAGAGAACATTGATTTTAAATCCTTTCGAAATATTTTTAACATAGAATTATTTTTTCAAAAAAATTTGTTTTTAAACTCTAACTCAACCCCCCTCCGGCCATTTTGAATTTTTCAAAAATTCGGCTGTCCATTCAACCGTGGTGAGTCAAACCTTCAAAGGGTCAAAAATTTTGATTTTCCCAAACATGATTTAAAAATCGGCACCATAATATAGAACATATTGGACCATACCTTACAAGGTTCCATAAGGGTTGAAGAAACATGATTTGAATTTTGTCAAGTTTTTTAAATTTTAAAAATTTTCAATATATTTTAACTTTAAAATTTTAAAAATTCTTTTTGATTTGAAGCGGTAATATGTCATTCGATATATATTATTCTTCTCTTTCATTCGATATATACATTATTAAATTAGAACACAGAAGAAAAATGATTTTAAGTTGTAAATTTTAAAATTTTTTAAAAAATAAAAATTTGAAAGTGCAGAAAATATTTTTAAAACTTTTAAGTTTTTGAACTTTTGACTTTTGAGCTTTGTAAGACCTTGTAAGGTATGGTCAAACATGTCTTCCATGATGATGTCGATTTTTTAAATCATATTTGAGAAAATCAAAATTTTTACCCTTTCAACGTTTGACTCAGGTCTAAACAGCATCATAATGTAGAGTACACACAACTCTATTATATGGTAAAAATTGTGACCATAAAATAAAAAGGAATTCTATAAAACGAAAAAAAGTTCTTTGTTAAATGGACAGCCGAATTTTTGAATAATCCAAAGAACACGGACAATTTTTCTGTTAAAAATACTTAAAATAAACGTATGACTCATGCTATAACTCATTGTATTTGTTTTCCAAAGCATGAATCCATGTTCTTTGTTTGAATATCCGCATTTCTGAAAAAATTAAAATGGCTAAGAGGGGGGTGGGGGTGGGGGTTGGGCCTGAGTTCGACAGCTCACTTCTATATACTGTCATTCGTATTATTTTGGAAAGTATATTTTACATGTTTTAATTACAGTGTCATTTAAAATAAAATTAAACATGTTTACCCGAGTGGGAGCTAGGTACTGTTAAATTCAAAAGATGTACATATTCATTTCTGTAGATAGTAAGTGGGCCGTCAGTGTACATGTGATATTTCCGTATCAAAAGTGATAAAACTTAATAATTCATTGAGTTTTAACGTGAAATTAGTGAATAATGTCATATTATTAAATTTGACAAATAGCCTTTTTCTTTTTTTGTATCACTTACTCTTTCAAATAATCTAAAATATTCCACTTATCACAATACTCGAGTTAATTGATGAAAATGATTTTTAATGTAGAAATAAAATTTTCCAGTCTTAATGTTAAAAATTAATTGAACATAAGTAAAATTAATTAAAAAATTTTGATTGAATATATTCAATTTATTCTGATTTATTGAATATTAAAATAATTTCTCGATATTAATTCTTAAATGTTTGAATAAATTTAATCTAATTTATAAATTTTCATTGTGCATCACTTGATTTTATAGTGAATTTCTACGGGGTTTTTTTCAAAAACTTAAATTAATTTATAATCTTTGTATAATAATCAATCATTTCTTTAAAAATATGATAATTAAAACTAAGAAAGATTTTTCATTTATCATTTAGAAAATGAAATAAAATTCACGAAAAAACATAAAATAAATCAAATTAAAATAAAAATAACGATTTCAATTGAAATAGAAAAAACATCAATTTAACAAAATTCTATAAAAACATACGGACATAGATTGAAGGAATCTTAATTTATTAGATTAAATTAAAATTAAATTTTAATCAAAAATCAATGAAAAAAATGTTTAATCTTTTTCTTCGTAATATTAAAAAAGACAAATTAGTTTCTTCAAATACTAAATTTGCTTTGAAGTTAAATCGACATTTCTTATCAAAATAATAATTTTTTAATTAATAGAAAATACCTCTTGTAAATAATTAGAAAATAAATCACAAAATTTGAATAATTTATCAATTATTTTTCATTTCTTTTCATTTGACAAAAGACTTGATTTTCTTTGTCAACGAATTTTATTTGTAATTTTTCCTTATTTAGTAGCAATGATTTATTAATAAAAAAAATAAAAAGAAACAACACTTAAAACAAAAAAATCAAGGCAATTATTGATTCAAGCAACATTTGATAAAATCGATTTTTGTCCAATAAAAAAGGGAAGTGTGCATTAATTACATTATAACTTAATTCAAAATTGATTCATTAATAAATAATTTTATCAAATTTGCATTAGAAGTAGTTGAACTTATTTATATAAATAATATAAAAATTCTAATTAATTTAAAAATACTACAAAACGTGCAAATATTTCATTGACATTTAATATATTTTTAAATACTACATAAAAAAATCTTTTATCTTCTTCACCGTTAACAGCAAACACTTGAAAAGTCTGTCCAAAATGAAGGAAAAAGAATTTATGATAGAAATGTATAGTTGAATAATATTCTATAATGAAAGACACAAACTTCGTGATTTTATACCCTTTTATGAATAAGCAGTAAAACTTATATATTAAATTATTTATATTATTTTATAAGTTACAGGAAGTATAATTTTTAAGTTTAAGGAAAATTTTTTCAACAAAAATTAGTAAAAGGATAAAAGTTTTCATCGTAAATGGCGATAAGAATTCTTATTTACGCTGAAGGAGGATATTCTCAAATTCAGATTGCGAAAATAAAGATTTCCCGTTGCTGTGAACAAATAACACTAAAATCTTTGAAAGAAAATCGGTCTAGTAATAATAAGATATTAAATATTAAAGAAAGTACTTTATAATATTTAAAATTAAATATATTTAAAAATAATTAAATTTTAAAACTAAAATTTTCAGAATTACATAACTTTATCATGAATGTAATTTTCAAAAGTTTCTTATAAAATGGCAGTGCATAACGCAATAACGTAAAAAAAATTATGTTTCAGCTATGTTTTCCGTTATTTAACGAAATCAAAATTTATTAGCGTACGGAACGGTAATTTCTAAAATTTCATTTCGTTTAAAGTTATTATGTAATAGTAAGTTTTCAAAAAGTTTTTCCTCACTGATATTCTTTACTGATTNTTACTGATTTATAGTCAAGATTTTTAATAAATACAATGTCAATTTTCAACACTGATTTCTTTTCAATTGACATTGTATTTATTAAAAAGCTTGACTATGGATCAGTAAATATATCGATATTAATTTTATATATTCTCGAATTTTCGGCACTGCCATTTTCAAGTGACTATATTATATACTATATATATATATATATATATATAAACGTTTTATTTTTTTAATAATAACAAATATTCACAACTGAATAAATTAAATTTCAATTTAAAATTTAGCAACATTTTTCTAATTAATGTTAACATAAATTTGGGATTAGAATTAGATGAATCAATGCAGTTTAGTATTTCTAATAAAAACATAAAATGAAACCTTAATTGCCTTGTAATATTTTATTCATAAAAATCAGTTTTATTTAAAATATATTCAGGCCTGGTTAGTGCATCAATTTGAGTGTGAAAGAAATTAGTAAATGACAAAAGCAAAAAAAATTCTTTTTTAATTAATTTTTGAATAATTTAAGAACTTATGCATTATAATTAAGAAAAGTTTGTGCAATTCTTGATTCAAATTAGTATTTATATTTTTCATTGAAAATTGAAATTTCCTTTGAAAATTTTGAATTTGTCTTTTGCAATTAATTTTCTTCATATTTTATTTAAACTACAAGAATTATTCGTTAGAATGTAAAATGAAGGAAATGAGAGCTATGAGACATTAAATCGAAGACCACCATTTTCAGTTTAACCTAGCATCAAATATTATGTTTTAGTAATACCTAGTAGTGTTAACCTCAATTATACCACATTAGATTTCACAATCGCTGTTATTCATTTTCTTATATCTTCAAACATATTAGATAAAATAATAAAAATCAACCCATAAAAAAAGTTTTTAGTATAAATCCATTATATGTGAAATCTCGCGATTTTAAATCATTTTCAAATGCATATAATATTTATTCAAAATTCATAAAGCCATTTAAATCTCAAGTTTTAGCGCTTAAACACAACTTCGATGTGTTAGTGTGTTTGTGTGGCAATAAAACTTAATAAACGCATTTTCATCGACAATGAGTCTTTTTGCCAAGTTTCAATTCGATTGGTTGATTGGAAGTGAGTTAATTAGCCCTCGCGAGATTTGTGTGCCACATTTATTCAAGGCCGGCGACGTTAATAGAAAGAATTAATAAAACGATTACTTTTAAATAAACTTTATTTATTAACAAAACAATTCTGATTCAAAATTTTGCTTTTATAAAACAATAATTTTTAAAATTTCTTAATTTTGATATTGAATTAATTATTGCCTATAAAATTCCAATAAAAATAACTTAATTAAAATTTCTTTAAAGTTAAAGTAGAATTTATTAATAATTTATTACATCTTTTATACACCTTTCAATTATCAAGGCAAATCAAATTTAAATGTAAAATTATTGTAATGATAATTATAATAAATGGATTTCTTAAAAAATTTTCTTAGTTGTAAAAAAATAAATCAATATTTTTATTAATTTAACACCAATTTTTTATTTGGTAAAGATTATAAAATAAGGATTCTGTTGAACGTTAGTTTTTGAACAGAATAAAGTTGTAATTTATTTTCATCGGGGAATTGTTGGATTCTCGGTAAACTGCGATAAATTCAAGAAATCACGATTTCACAACACTATTGAAATTTATTGATCAACGCAATTACAATCTGGTTTCCACTTTATTGGTGCCATCTACACAACTGAATTAATAATATGAAAGTATTTACTGTTTATTAGAAAGCTTTGTGAGAAGTAACAAGTGTGAAGATGGATTTGATATCGTTTAACTACTATTTTCGGTTTAAATATCTTAGTACAAATATTATGATTGATTCCTTTTACTTTAATTTTACAGTTCCATCGTTTTTAAATTTATATTAAAAATACACAAATTCAATGTCAATAATTCCGTCAATATAATCTATATTACAATATTTTTAAATCATATTAATTAAATTTTTTAAAAAGGGAGTTTGAAAACTATAAATCAGTAATATATCAACAAACATCGATATATTACTGATTTATAGTCTTCAAATTCTCTTTTTAATAAATTCAATGAAAAAAATAATCAGTTGTGAAATTGTAAGATATTATATTTATATTATATTTTTTCTTAAATAATGACCATCGTTTATAACTGCATACCGCTGTCTCTATTTTCTTTTCTCATTTTCATTCTAACATCTGATTATCTAGCTTCACCTATCTTGACAACTTGTATATCATTAACTAACAAATTCTGTGGACCAACCATTATTTCATTTTGATTTATTTTCTATGTTTCATAACAGTTCAGGGATTTCCAATATTTGCAGTTTAATATCAGTTTAATCAACGATAGGATACACCTAATCTTTTTAAAAAGTCTGTGAAATTCCATATTTCCAATTATTTTTATGGTTTGTTTGATTTTGTTACTTTTCCATCGAATTTTTTCGCAAACAATAATTTTAATGAATAAACCTATCCCTAACAAACTTTAATAATTATCCATAAATAGGTTATTTTTAATCGAAATATCTTTTTTAAAGTTAAATATTATTGTTAATAATATTCAAATAAAATATTATTGAAAATAATATTAGCATATATTTTATTTAGATAATAATTTTTCCTACATATAATTCATGACGAAAAATCTTATCTATCTAATCGGGATTCAGATTATCAAAAAATCATTCGAAGATTTATAATAATACTTAATTAACTCATTTCAATCTATTCAATTTTTGAGATTTCAGCTGAAAAAGAAACAAAAATCCTAGAAAGAAAGCCCATCAAATGTAATATAAGACCGAACAATTAATCGCGAATGAACCTGAATGAATCATTATGTATATAATATTTATAAATAAATATTATATATTTATTATATATTTATTATATTTATTATATATTTATAACTATTTATTATAAATATTTATAAATATAATAAATATTTATTATATTTATTATATTTATTATATATTTATTATATATTTATTATTTATAATAATAATAATATATATATATATATATATAATATATATATATATATATATATATATATATATATATATATATATATATATATATATATATATATATATATATATATAAATAATATCTCGTATCAGATATAATTTGTGTTTTAGATAAAAAATAAAATTCTCAGTGAAAAGAACTGTGTCAATTTGCCCATTCACTGATTTCATCTGTGATAATTAATAATTATATAAAACGGTTTATTAGTAAATAATTTTAATGAATTTCAAATTGAATGAAAAGACAAATAGACCACATTGTCGAAAAACATATGAGTAAACAAATAATATTGTTGATAGTTGCGTTGCCACATGAACTAGAGATAATATGAATTTGATGTGGTATGAGATGTACTAAAATTTATTTTATTTTTCCTTTCTGTCCATCTCCATGCTTAATGTGTTTGATTAACGAAATTTTAAGAGTGCTTTAGGTCGATGGACATACTTATTTTTGACAATTTTTCTGTATTGGTTCTATTCATCTGAACTAAAGATTCTTCCACAACAGAAGTTTTCACTGATGATAGAAATTAGAATAGCAGAGTTACAGTTGGAAGCTGGAACTAAGAAACACCGCGTTTTACCGGTTAAAGCCACCAAAATCCCGTTGCCCTTAAGAACTTGTAGCTTGTACTTAGTATCTTGTACTTCAAAACAGACTATAATCTAACCTCATCTATCCATCACAAAGTTGTTTAAATTGACAATGATTCCACGTTGAAAACCGAATTTTATTTCTCACAGAAATGTATGGATCTTAGTTCAATAAATCAACAATATATAAATGTTACAATTTTCAAATACAGTTTTCAAGATCCAGTTTGACAAGATGGTGGAGAGGCAAAGAAAGATTGTTTTGAAATACGTACAAATCGTGTTCTTGAAATGCAGTTTGAAAGGAAAACTTTCGAACAATATTGATGTTCGGTAACCGACATATTTCCAAAACTTTGTGAAAAGTCACTAACTGTGCTCATCTCATTCGCGACGACATACTTATGTGAATCTGGATTTACTGTCGTTTTATCAATCAGAACAAAATCTAGAAATCGCTAGGATGTACAGGCAGACATGCTGATTGCTATCAACAAAGAGTTTTGAAAAACTCGTAAGCAATTAACCAGAACAAAAGAGTCATTAAATTTAAATAGGCTTATGATTCGTTTTTCGTTTATATATTATTAAAAATTGATTATTTATCTTTATTGTGCTCATCTCAACTTTTATTTTCAAAAATATTATTAAGGGATGTGGGGGATAGTAAATGTGGAGGTGGGGGTGGGACATTGGGTAAATAAAAATGAAAGTTTAGCATATGGTGATTATAAAATAGTTGGGAAAAACGGTATTGGGAAATAGCAATAATGCTGAAGTTAATGATCCGGACGAAGATAATGATCCATATGTTCATCCACATATCCCAGATGATGATTATGGTCATCCACACTTTCCACTATGAAAAGGAACATCAATATATACTTCAATGAATTTTGAATTAAAATAAAATTTATTTAATATAATTATTGTTTAAGTTCTTACTTGTATCATTTCCATTTTACATTTTTATTGTAAAGTATCCCTTAGAGTCTAAAGTTTAGACTATTTTATTGTGAAATAGGCAAAGTTTTTATTGTTGTGAACAATTTAGTTATTAAAAAGTATTATTATTATTATTATTATTATTATTATTATTATTATTATTATTATTATTATTATTATTATTATTATTATTATTATTATTATTATCTGTGTAAATTATAACCGAGTGGTTATCATTCATTGGCATCATTATAGTACGGGTTCAAATACCTGCATGTTTGACTTTTTCTTATATAATTATAATACAATAAATATATATATATATATATATCAATAATAAAAAGATAAAATTATGTAACACCATACTAAACCCCAGAGGTACCCATACAAATATTACATAAAACTGTTACATAATCAATATATTTTAACATCGTATTATATTTAATTACGCAACTGTATATAATTACGTAACGTCATCTTACCCGGGGGTACCCATACACATATTACGTAATACTGTATATCCTGGGATATTTGGCTTGGTTTATACTCCTCACTTGTCACTACTGCCGTTATTAAGGGATATTAGAGTACTCTAATCTTTATGAAATATTATGAAAGCTTTGTTTGAACGATTATGCTCTTCTAATTATGTCATTTTTATTAATCATTCAAAATCACTTAATAAGACATATACTACTCTTAAATAAACGCTTTCTATTTATTATAATGTATAATGTTTATATAAAGTTATTACAAGAATTATTTTTCCAATTTCACCACTGATTATTTTTTCTATTGAATTTATTAAAAAGAGAGCTTGAAGACTATAAATCAGTTTAAAAATTCTCAAATTTGGTTTTTAATTCTAAATTAATTTACAAATTTTTGTTTAATTGTTTTAATAAACTGATTACTAACCAAGTTTAAATTTTTAGTTTTCAAATATTTGAAATAAATATTCTATTTTTAACGATTTAAATTGTTATTATTAATTTTCTGCACAGGTCGTTAGACTTGCTAGATTTTTCGAAAGATGGAGAAGAATAAATAAACTGCGATTTAGTATAAATAATGAAAAATGAACAATAATTAACAGGGTTTCTAAAATAATAATATTAATAATAAAATACAAGTTTAGAATTGAGAAGAAAAATTTAATAGTAGTAGAAACTCATTCTAAAATTAGTTATTTTAAAAAATAAAAGTTTCTTGAAAGTAGTTTAATATGCCAGGACCGCCGTACTATCCACCGTTCAAAGTCATTTTAAAGTCACCTGCAAGCAAAATTTTAGAGTAAAGATAAATTTAGAGTCATTTAAGGGTTGAAATGGTCGTATAAAAGTGTAAAAATATGGACTAAGGGTGAAAATAAATAAAGAAGATACTTTTCTTTAACAGCTTGATAGATGAGACAACGCTAATTTAAATAAAACAACCGTTTAAAGATTATTTGCCTCACTTTTCAAATGAAAAATATTTAAAATTATAAGAAAATTAAAATATTGTAGATCATCGAGGTCATTTATGCGATTTGTTAATTAAATTGAAAATTTTTTATATTCAACCTTTTAGATAAACACCAGCGTTGTGGAGCTGGAGTCGATCAATATAGCTTGGCTCCAGCTCCGACCCTAAAACTTTTTTAAATTTTAAGAGAAATTTTTAACATTATTAAATAAAACTTTCATACATACAAACAACAATTAAGAATTTGTATTGCAATTGAATAATTTTTTTAGAATCATTTATATAACTATTTTTGCTTATTGCTTTTACTAATAGTATCTAAAAATATTTTTAAAGAATTATTAATAAAGGCCTATAATTAATAAACATGAAATAAAATACCGGCTGCTTTTATTTAAAATAAATTGTTAAAAAGAAAATCTGAAAAAAACATTGTTACTTTTTTATTGAAACAAAATTAAAATACGATACCGTCCTAATTTACAAACGTTACGGTTTTTTTAAATATTTAATATTTAATGTTCATCTTAATTGAAGACCATCAGTAATTTTTTTTAAAATAAAACAGACAACAATTGAAACAGATATATAACTAAATTGTGAAATTTTGTTATAGGAAAGTAAATAAAATTATTTAATATTTTCAAAACAAATTATTTTGTGGATTTTGATATTCGTTGTCCAATTAAAAAAGTAAATTGTGTTTAAAATATTTAACTTTAATCAGTGGCGGAACTTCAAAATGTAAAATATTTCCACTTTAATTTTTCGGTTAAAGTTTAATACATAGTTATTCACAGCAGCCGCTTTTCAATGATAGTTTTATGTTTGTAGGCAAATATAACTGCGGGAAAAAAGTTTCAGAAAATGATTGTAAATATTTTTTTAGTAATAATTTTGGGCCCCCGCAAAGCAGGGTCCTGCGTCCACTAGTTACGCCACTGACTTTAATAAGTTCAGAGAATTAAATATTAACTTTTTTAAAATTTTATATTTAATTTCGTATTTTTGAAGGACTCAAAATGGAACAGAAATTGGATAAAAAATTTAAATATGCACTATTTATTTACTTTACAATTACACCAGGTGGGTAATTCTATGAATGTCTATTCCGTACAAAAGAAGGTGATATAGAGCAAATGTGCTAAGCACAATTTACAGCTTACAAAAAATCAAATTTAAAACGAAATCTGCAGCGTCATCATCCGAAAGTACTAGTAGAAGTAAATAAAGCGGATATGAAACGAAAGGTCTATCCTCCTCATAAATACTGGTGCAACCAGAATTATCTAAATTCTACATTAGCGATAAAATTACTGTTACAATAACAGCAGAGAGCTTCAAAAGTGCATTAATAAAAATGATGGTTCAAAGCAGTATACCGATATTCTTTTTTTCACAGCCAGCATTTTAAGAATTAAATGGTGAAAAAAAAACAAACTTAAAGTTTCTTTAGGAACAGAAAGCATTAGAAAAATGGTAATAGATAAGTCTGAAAAACAACGTCAACTTATAAAAAATTAGAAGGTAGCTTCGTTTATATTAAAATGAATATTGCTTCGAAAATGGTATGTGTTACGGATAAATTAAATAAGGAAAATGAAGTGGCATCGGTTACGAAGGATGATTTTGATGCAACTGAGAACTCAGTAGAACAAAACAGCGAAGACTTGAATGATACTTGTGAAGAAGCATCGAAATTATTTTTTATTCAACACATGAGATGCGCTGTGCATACATTGCAATTATCAATACGAAATGGACTAAAAAATTATCATGTAACAAATATTATTCTAAAACTGAGAAAAGTGGCTGTAACAGTGATAACTCCTAAAATAGATGTTATTTTACAGAGGCGCGCTAGAAAAGGAGCAGTCTTAGATAAAGCTACACGTTGGGGAAGTACTTACCTTATGATAAAGCGTTTGCTCAAATTAAAAACATTTTTTTGCAGATTTGGATAATCCAATTTTGTCTTTAACTCAAACCGAATCGTAACAAGCCACAAAATTAGAAAATATTTTATTTCACCCTTATCTTCTGGCATAGAAATTACAAACTGAAGATTTAGCGCCTGGATCTTTCTTTTGTGAATGGAGAAATTTAAATTATCAGTTTTCCCAAGCTGACGGACAGATTTCCAGTACTATTACATCTTCAATGAATAAAAGGGAACTTTTGCAAAATGAAATTTTGGTGATCCTATGAGCCGAATTTTATTAAATAACCATCAAATTACAAAAGTAACGCTCTACGAAATCGCTTTTCGCATCAAATGTTTTCCGGAGTTAGAAAGACATGGAACACAGATCGAGCATGATTATTGCACCTCTAACCAAGATTCAACTTCTTCAAGTTCAAATGAAGATTTAAGTTTTGAAATATATTTAAATGAATTAGCTGTTATAAAGCGAAAAGTTTCAATGAAAAGAAACCAGTTGATACATATAATCAGAAGTTTAAAAAGGAGTTTTATTACCGCTTTGGAGGAAGTTGAAAAATATGATCAAAACTGAAAGTTGAAGAACTATCCATATTTACCCCAAAAATTATTGAAAATGCTGCTAGAATTGTGACCGCATTACCACCTACGCAAGTCAGTGTAGAAAGGTTGTTTTCTGCTTTTGCATCCCTTAAGGAAGATTTGATTGAAGCAATTGTGTTTTTAAAAAATATAGTTTAAAAACAAAAAATAATTTTTATTATTTTTCTTTTTTAAAATTTAATTTTTTTATTTATTTATTTTTCGAATTTTCTTCACATAAACAATTTCCATACGGGTTTATAATATATTGATATAATATATTAATATTAATATTAATAATTTATAATATATTAATATATCATTAAGAATGTTTGATTATGTTGTTCCGAAAACAGTTTAAAAAGCAAATATCTTGATTTTTCATAATTTCAATTATAGAATTCTTAAATCTCAATTCTAACTTTCAGAATTTTTAAATTCAAATAATTTTAAATCAAAACACTTTTTATTTTTTATATTTAAATATTTAAAATAATTTACAAAATAATTAATAATATTTTTACAAAATTCTTTGTGTGATGAAAAAGATTTGTATCACTCTAAATGTTAATTTAAACAATAAATAGCGGCATAATAATAGCGTAACAAAAGCAAGCAATTCTTCTGGGCGTCGAACTAAGTTGTCCATTCCCATATAAAATTACGAAATTTACATCTGAAAAACTGGAAATAAACTATAATGTTTTATAATAAAAATAAAATGTAATATTTTCTTGGTTTAAATAAAGAAACTTGTGTTAAATTGTATTTTCTTTTTTATTCAAGAAATTTTTTTTATATTTATTTAAACTTGATCAAATCATTTCGTAATTCGTTTCATTTGGATAAAAGGTTCAGCTGCCAAGGAAGCCTCAATTAAATTTCCCTTATGGATTCAAAATTTGGAATCATGTTGCTAATATGATACAATTTTTAATATCGTTTTCATTTGAAAAATCATTGTCAATTAACAAAAACCAAAAATTAAAATAATAAAGATAAATAAATACACGCTTGATAAAGACTGTACCGAAGTGTCATGTACGTAATATTAGAAAAAACTGGGTACTTCCGTGTTATCTTACCCCCAAAAATTAAATTATAAAATACAATTAAAATAACAATATAAAAAATGAGAGAATAAATTATTGATGACGTTATTGAAAATTATTGCACATGAATTTATTAATGCTATCTGTGATTTATGTGATTATGTGAGTTTATGTGGCGCAAACGTGTTCTAAGCAACAGTGCCGATGTGTTCGACACTATTCTCAACGACATTGTGGTTTTCTGGCCACCTGGATGACCATTTACAAACTCTTTACAAACATTTGCTGAGTTTGTAACTGTGATTTAGAAAATAAATATAATAATTGTATGTGTTTCTTTTTTAATTTAATTTTTGTAAGTAAGATAACACGGAAGTACCAAAAACTGTCTTGATCAATAGTTCTACAAACATTAATATGAAAATTATTGAATTAAAAAAATATCAAATGCGAAATCAAAAGATAATTAAGATAAAATAATTGTCATTTAAATAGGTTGGAGGAATGATTAAGTTATTGGTCATTTAGAATTATTCTTGTTACTTATTAAAACCAAATGTAAAATAGGGGTCACAAAAGAGCGATTCGTGGTCTTAATTATTTTCTTTCGAAAATTAAACATATAGGTAATCTATTTTTTAAATAAATTTTAATTTAAATATTTACGCATGTATTTAGATTTTAAAAAACTTCATAAGTTGACATATCGCACCTGAATAAAACTTTCTAGGCTAAATATAATAATAAATATTGCAACAGGAAACAAAAAAAATTTTGACACGCAAAGCAGAAGAAAAGGTGTTAGGTTTTCGGATCAAAGTTAAAAGGAAAATCTAAAGTTGTATATAATAGTTGTGTATTTTAATATAAAATTTGGATGTTTAATTAAAAATTTGTATATTGTACACTTACCTAACCCGTAGTTTATTTAATTAAAAAATTAGACAAAGTCAACAAATTAAACTTCAAAATATTGAAAAAATATATTTATTTACTTAATAATTTAAAAATTACAATTAAAAGTAATTAACAAATTAATCTTACTTCATAATTTATAGACATTTAGTTAATAAAATAATATTACTAAATTGATATCCATACATAAACATTCGTAGTATATCAATGACTTGTCTAGTTGACAAAAGAATCTATATTTCATAAATTAACTAATCTTATTGGCTATTTAATAAGCCAATGATGTTAGCTAATCATTTATCAATGGTTATTAATAGCGCAATGTTTCAATTTCTTTCAGATGTTGAATAATTTAATAGGCGAAGTTAGAAATATTTTTCAATCACTTTTATCGTAAAATATGTTTAATCTAGTGATCAATTACTTTGTATTATTTAAATTTAATATTGTCATAATTTGTCATAAATTTTACATTGCTTTCTTTTTACAATGAATTTATTTAGAATGATTTGCTGAGATCTTAAGTATTGAGACAATCCATTTCTAAGTTAGAGGCACTACACACATGTTTAATAATTATGTCATAAAAGTATTAATAAATTATATTTTTTCCTTGCGAATAAATATTTTTTTTGATTTTCAATCATTCAAAAAATTTTCCCGAATTAACATTTATGATGGCGCGATATTCGGAACATAATTAATTTGCAAAGGTTTAAGTTCATGTGTTTAATAGATTATTTCCTTAATCCAAAAAATGCTTTGAATGATTCTTTCTGGTTTTGAAAATATCTTTGTCCTTTCATCTGAACTAAAGATTCTTCCACCACGGATGTTTTCACTGATGATAGAAATAGCAAAGTGTTGAGATAAACCTAAGAAAACCAATAAATTATTTCATTTAAACAAAATATGCGAAAAATGTAAATTAGGAAAGGAAGACGAAGAAATAATAAGAACTAAATAAAAATATATAAAATAAACTAAAAATGAAAGAAAATTTGTGATACCAGTGCAAATCCCAATAGTAGCCTACTAATATCACAAAGCTTATAATGTTTATATTATTCAAATGTTAGACATCCGTAAAAAATTTTATACACCATTACAAGTTAAAAATCCTAAAGGTATACGGATGCACTTGTAAACAGTTTCTGTGTATACACTGTGTCTCCAGAGGCGAGTATGATTTTTCATACGCCATGTTTACAAGTTTACAGATTTTTTTTCTGTGATTTAGCTAATTTGCAGGTAATGTGATTTCCAGTGTAGCAGGTAAAGTATGCAATAGAGTTGAATCAGCAATATTATATACTAACCTGGCACAGTGCTGATGAGAGACAAAAGCTCGAAACTAATCTACTATTGGGATTTGCACTGGGTATCACAAAGCTTGTAATGTTTATTTAATTTAAAATTACCAAGTCATATTATTAGTAGTAAATGTTAATTAACCATATTGTCAGAATATTGGGAGAAATTAAAATCTCCAACGAAACTAAAATGTTTTATATGGGCGTAAAATAAAAAAAGATCAGTGTATGATTGAAGATAAGAACTGAGAAAAGCGGGTCTAAATTTTTGAGGTATAAATATACCTAATATTAATAAATAAAATGTAAAATATTTAACAAATCTATGAATAACATGTTAAAAGATTATTTGAAAAATTTTCACTTTTAAAAATTAATGCAAAATCAATGCTCTGTCAAATGTATAAATTATTTACATTGTCACATAAATTTGGATAAAGAAGTAGACAAATTGTAAGAAAAAGAAAAATGTTCCCATGAAAACAATAGAGAAATCTCCAGCAATGTCACTCAATGAATTATTCAAAATTTCCATATTGGAATCCATAAGTCTAAAAATGACTCACTGCATTTTTGAATAATGTTGAAAAATATGAATGTTTGGCTTCATTAAATTTTATTGGAATTTTAAATCGATATCTAATAAATTTTTCTCCACATTTTTTATTGATTATAAATTTATATATAATTTTTCATGTTGCATTTTTCAAAGAAAAAATAAGCAAATTCATTAGAGAGCTGTATTGGCAACAATCTACGTCATTGTGATAATGATTGTGAAATAATTTTAATGAAATTGTTTCAACTTTCGATGTAAAGTTGTTATTTCGTCTAAAATCCTCTGGAGACAAAGTTCCGGATAAATTGGCAAGACACCTTATTAAAATGTTTAATTGCTTTTTATTTTTAAATATTCAAAATCAAAATTTTCTTTTTAGCATGATTTCACAGAATATTGATGCTAATAGAGATAATTTGATGTTTAATATTTAAAAATAAATAAAAGGAAATGTAATTTCTATAATGAATTCCTTCGGAAATGTTATTATTATTATTATTATTATTATTATTATTATTATTATTATTATTATTATTATTATTATTATTATTATTATTATTATTATTATTATTATTATTATTATTATTATTATTATTATTATTATTATTATTATTATTATTATTATTATTATTATTATTATTATTATTATTATTATTATTATTATTATTATTATTGCTATTATTAAATATTATTATTATTATCTATTAATATTATTTATTATTATTATTTATATACTTAACCCAAAAGATAAATTACACCAAATTATCAACAATAATAAATCCTAAATTTCATAGAATCATCTATCTGTTCATCGTATTGATATATGAAGCTTTATTAAAATATCATTTAATAAGATTACGGTTTAACTGAAATCCTTTTCTTACATATTATTTTTCATCTAGGATTCTGTTTTTCATAAATTTAAAAATGATATATTGTAAGTAATAATTTTTAAAAATTAGCTATAAAAATATTTTTAAACTCAAATTTATTTTTATGACAATATAATAACATTTTATTATTATTTTTTCAAAATCAAAGCATTCTAAAGCTCGATAGGATGTAAATTACACCGTGTAATGTCTGTATTTTTGTTTTTAATAATTTTGGATCTTTTTAAAAAGAATAATGTTTTTTATATCTAAGAACCAATAAAATAAAACTCGCTCAGGACATTTATTGAGAACTATTAACATTAAAACAATGACATTGTTGGCGTTTACGGGAAAGATAAAAAGCATAAGAAAAGTTAGCATAAGTTAGTGTGTGCTAGCTCTTTAGACAAACATTTGTTAAACGCCACATGACTATTGTGTTTCGAAATATATACCCATAACGGTGATGTACAAAGTCATTGAGAGTTAAGAGACAGGTGAGCGTCTGTGTTAAAACTACTCTCTCAAAACTGGCGATGGAAGGACTTACGTCGATGTAAACTCTTACAACATTTTAATGTAACTTATTAGAAAATAAGGTCCTCGTGTGCCTCAAAGATGATGAATTAAGATAGACCAATTTGTTATAATCAAATAAACAAAACGAAAAACATTAAAATCATTTTAACGCTAAGATGTCATAGTTAATAGGTATCTTTTTCGAGGGTACACCCACTTCCTATCTTTAATAGTGTAAAATTAAAGGATGTACGGATGTCTAACATTTGAAAAATATAAACATTACAAGCTTTGTGATACCCAGTGCAAATCCCAATAGTAGACTAGTTTCGAGCTTTTCGCTCTCATCAGCACTATGCAAGAGACGCGAAGATTATTCTTCGCGCCAGGTAAGTATACAATATTATACAATAATGTATCGAGAAGAATATTAAGAATAATAATATTAATGAACTAATCATACTAATCATATTAATAATGATAGTTGTAATAATAACGATACTGTTAATAAAAAAAAAATAATAATAATAATTGACCACTTGAACGAAATTTATTATTGCATTTTTTCCATCGCTTATTTCAGTGAGTGAAAAATCTTGATTCTCACTGAGATGCGTCGATTTTTTATGGTTTCCACTTTCACCTTCAAACTTAATTTCCTTCGGTGCTCTTCATCTTATTCCCTATAAATTTACACTGTGGGAGGTTGGAAGACACCCTTTCCTAGTGGCATCAAAATCTTTATCCTAGTTGAAAGGGTTGCAGTTCTATTGATCATTTTATGTCGTGGGGAATCATGCCGATTTTACAATATTTTACTTATCTATTTACTTGAGTTTATTTACGAATTCACTAGGGATTTTACTGACTATTTCTTAATTTTTAAGAGAAATGATAAGGAAGATTGGGTTATAGACATATTGTAAATGTTCTTGAGAGAAAATCGACCACTAGTGGGTTCACAATTTAAAATAATTAGTAGAGATATTAATGGAATTAAATCGGTAATTATATTTTCTAACTCGTTTGGTAATTTCAATTGAATGAAATTTGAAATTATAATTTCCTTACTGGTGTTGCAATTTTAATCGAATTAAATTGGTAATAATTTTCTATTAAATCACTATGATCCCAAAGTAGTAGCCTTTTCCTAGCATTAACCAGTAGTCATTTCATCCATTGTGTGAACTACCCCTTTTCCCTTTCGTAGCAGGTTTTTATGGAGCTCATTTGAAGATATAATAATTACGTGATTTTAATACTGATATAGTCAGAGATTATCGTCCCACCATCCCACTAGGAGGACTTCAATACTGGTGTCCTGGTGAACTGGTGATTCGAAACAATTCTATACCAGCAGGATAGAAAGATACGAATGCCTCCTGACTTGATGATATGTGTTGGGTTATTATTTAACAAATCAGATAGTTTCTGACTCCTCATGTTCTTTTCCAATCAAATAACTAAAACCCAACACAGAACAACTTTATTGAAACTTTATCACAATAACAAGTAGTCACTTGATTTGCACCTTTCTTTCGTTGACTATCGTTATCGTAGGATACTTTTCCCAAGGCGTAATCACCTTTCTGGTACGATACGTTATAATATTCTTTAAAAAGCTTAACGATATCGTGCTGAAAAATTGAAATTTCAAAAATAAAGAATTCGCAAATGGTAAAATAGCAAATTTGTTTATAAACGTCAAAGTGATTTTAAGTTTTCAAAGTGATACTGGAAATTTGAAAATAGCGAGTTAGATTTTAAAAAATGGTAAAGTGTCTGCTGAGACTATCCCTTATATACTTATTTTTGAATACATTCGATCAATCAGTATTGATCATATGTGTTTTTGATCGTTTTTATTGTTGTTATTTTTATTGTAAATTCCAATTGGTTAATTTCATTTTTTGTTTTAATTATTTGTTTCTATATTAATTTATTTCTTTTTCTTTACTTTCTGATTGATCGAATGATCGCCATTTTATATATCACCCTTATCCCGTGGGTAAGGTGATATTTTTACAATTGTATGTCTTTTTTCGGCTATTTATATTATTTTCGAGCGTCTCGTGTGCAACTGCTTGATTTTATTGATTTTATTAATTCTGTTTTATTCTGTTTAATTTTCTTATTTTTGTTTTATTTTTACTTTTGTTTTAATTGGTATTGTAATTAATTTTTAAATAATTTGTGTGCGTTTTCACTGTTATGTGGGGTTGTCTCAGCTGACCATTTACTTTAAATTACTTATTTATTATTATTAATTTAAACCAAAAAATTTTTATTTTTTTGTGCTCAGCCCAACAATATTAAAATATTCTAGGTATAACGCTTTATTTCTCAAATAAAAAATTGAGCCACTTTTTTATTCCATTAAATAGTAATTTTTCTCTTGAAAACAAATAATTTCAGCAATAAAAATTCAATTTCAACTAAAATTTATTAAAAAAGTTTTTGAATGGTTATTTGTCAACAATAATATGGAAATTTTTGACTTTTATTAGAGCGCTAAATTTTTAAAGTGGTATAATTAAATTATTTTCATCCATGGAGTCAATCAAAGACAACAGCCGGAACTAGCTAAAATAAGAAAAGAATTAAAGTTGAAAGCTTATCTAAATATTAAAAAAATTCCCCATGAATTCAATTATTTTATTTTATTTTATTTTCATAATAATTAATGAAAAAATTTTATCAAATTAAAATACGTAGCTAATAATAAGTTTTAAAATTATTTAAACCTTCAATAATTCATTTGCACAACAATATAAACAAATTAATATAATTTATAATTAAGTGATATAAGTGATATAAGTGATATAATTAAGTGAAATATTATAGTTAATTATAATGTATTATTTCGTCACAAATTTTAAAATATTATAAAATTTTTTTTAAGACTTTTGTTCTTAAAAGGAATATAAGCAATCGTATTTTTATAAACTGTCGCAGATTTAAGATGTAAATAATATTTCGAAATATTAAAATTAATATATAATTAAAATGAGGAGATTTGAGGAAAAATTGCGCAAAACTTTGATTTACTAATAATTAATCAAATGACTGCGGGTTTATCTCTACATTCTTTCTTTTATTATGATGAGTTTTTGTATGCCTCGAATTTTATGAGATTATATTTGCTTGCGAATATTGTTTGTTGTAATAAAAATAGAGCACCGCCTTCATCTTTGTATTTCACCTCTTGAATTTTGTAGAAAATTCACAATCGACCAACCACTATCAAAACAAATCAAACTCCCAAGCCATTGTTATTATACGATTTGTTTGAATTTTTTTAAATTTGTTTTTATTTGGAAATATATACTTAAAAATACTTTTATAATTAAAATTATTAAATTTATTAATAAGTATTATAAACTAATGGTGACCACATTTTTAGATGGGCAAAGCGGGACAACTTTGAAGGAGAGGGGTATCAACAAAAATTTTCATATAGAATAAAAATAATATGGTAATATTTTTTGATTTTTAACATAAGTACATAAAAAATTAACATAAATATAAAAAATTGTATAATATTTTATTCCTTGACATATTTTTTATTTGAGTGAATTTAGTTTCAGTAGACTGTTGTCATTTTTTAGAATATTGTAAAAGTTTTAATTTTTATATTTCTTTCTAAAATTTCTTTTAAAATTAGGGTCAGTGATATACTTTTTGTTATCAATTTAAAATTGAAGACTAGGAGTAGTTTAAGCTAAGTTTAAGAAAATTTATGTATTTATGAAATATATAAATAAATTACTTACCTTAATTTTCTATGGTAAGTAGCAGATTTGTAATATTTATTTGTTTAATTAGCTTCCTAGCACGCAGTACGAACACGAAGTGTATCATCTGAGAAACAAATACAATGTAGCTGGGTAAGAAAAGCAATATGTTAGTCTTAGTAGTCCGTAGGATTCTTAGAATGCAAAACAATGATTTTCATAAATATAAAATTTAACTTAATTCTAAAAGTCGGGATTTTTGAAAAACGTTGCGAGACGCGGGATAAATCGTAAAACATCGGGACTATCCCGCCAAAAGCGGGACGTCTGGTCACCTTATTATAAACACATTTTAATAAAAATGGATAGCTGAATACTTATTTATCTCATACTTATTTTAATACTTATTTAAATATGAATAAATACTTATTAGCATCATATGAAATTTCATATATAATTACCAAAACAAAGAAACCTTTAACAAAATCTGTGAAATAATACATGATGCATTACAAAGTGGGTCTTTATCAAATGTTACATGTTTGGGATCCACAAAATGTATTAAATAAATATGAAAAATTGTTAAAATCAATTTAAAAATCAATACTTTTCTGCGTGAGCTAGTGACATTTTAAAGACTTATAGAATAATTTTAAATCGATGAGAGGTTCCAGGAAGAGTTATAAACCAAATTACAAATGTATTAATTATTGATATTTAAAGCAACCCATAAATCATAAAAATAATCTAACTGAACGTCAACTTAATTACCCAATTAAAAAAAGATAGGAAAACAAAATCTATATCAAATGAGCGTCTCGCAAAGCGGGACATTAGCCACATTGGGCGATCAATTATGCATTCTATTAGGTTGATGCATATTGATGCATAATTATTATTTTCTTGAAAAAGGTGGCTCGTCGAATCAACCCACTGCCAAGCAAATGGGAAGTTCTTGAAGTTCTTGAAGTGGATGGTGACTACGCTCAGGAATAATCATTTATACATGTTTTTGTTGAATAGAATTCGTTAATAAAAGCCCCAATAATTATACATCAACCTAATTAGACCCAATATGATATGGGCAGCAAATCAGATAGCGGCTGTTTATATAATATAATTAATTAAGAGTTAATTAAGAGTTTTGAATTAGGATGATATCCATCGAGTGTCTACCCGGTGAGTAATCAAGTGTAAAATTAAATGTATTTAGTTTTGTTTGAAATAAAGTTGTTTTGTTGGTATTCGAATTTTATTTGCTTAATTAGAGAAGTTAGATCCAGAGCTAATTCCTATCAATCAAATAATTAATATCCCAACATACAGTAAAAACAGAATTAGAAAAATATTTCATGATCAGATAATACAACTGATTTATAAAATTCAACAAAATTAAAATTGATAAAATTACTGACCTGATAATTATGGAACAAGTTTAAACGTACGTTAAATATTGCTTTGAAGATCATTTGGTCGAGGAGTTTATATTTTGTTTCCCACTAAAAAAAGAAAACAACAGATGATGGTATTTTTAAAATTTTAAATAACCTTTTTAATAACCATACACTATTAATGACAAATTGTATCGGCGTTTGTTCTGATGTACTCATTGTACGATACATTAGAAAGCACTAGCTGATAAAAAATAAAATATATCTTGAGCTAAATAAAGTTAAAAAAGCGGCCTGTGTTAAACTTTATATAAAGTCGAGCCCGGATAGTCGTCTGTTTTCCCAACTCTCCAATAATATAGGCCCAGGCTATGAAAGCTTCTTTTTAAATGTATATGTAAGATAGTTTTCCAAAGTCTTGAAGATGAGAAGAGTAATGCAATTGAAAGATAATGATATTAAAATATTTTTAATAATGCAAAAATCGCTAATTATTTTTCTGACGAAATCTGAATGTTGAAGTTTGGAAATTTGACCGACATATTCGACAAATCCAACAAACTGAATTTATCATTTCAAGATGAATTAAGAGTATCCATTATAAAATATTTAGTTGCTGGTTATCTTCTTCTTCTTCTTCTTCTTCTTCTTCTTCTTATTATTATTATTATTATTATTATTATTATTATTATTATTATTATTATTATTATTATTATTATTATTATTATTATTATTATTATTATTATTATTATTATTATTATTATTATTATTATTATTATTATTATTATTATTATTATTATTATTATTATTATTATTATTATTATTATTATTATTAATGGTGATGCTGATGAATATGATAAAATATCGTGATTAGCATGTCGCCGAAAATCTGTAAAACGGAAAATTTAATCTAAAGAGGATCGTATTTGATTAGTTTAATGAAGTTGCTACGGATATCTACAAAAGTTGACGAAATCGCATAAAATTTGATGTAAAATTAGATTACTTTTAAGATTTCCGATGTTGATGCTAAAATCAAGAATTAAGTGAACAATAAGGTAAATTAAAATCATAATGAAAATAACTGATTAAGTTTTATAATAAAGTAAAATAGAGAAAATCTATTAAAATGAAACATAACGATTAATTACAAATTGTGGTCCAAATGTATGTGAAGCGCTGGGTTTTTGGGTGGCAGATATGGTGTCCAAATAAACCTCTTTTCAATTATAACGTAAATAAAGTGTGGTTTTAACCCATTGAGTGCCAACATAATTTTTTGATAATTACCTAAAAATGTCACACTGATAGAAAATAGAAATTTAAAAATATTTCTTAGTTAATTTCAAAGCTTTTTTTATGAAAAGAATTTCAAAGCTTTTTTATGAAAAGAATTTCAAAAACAAAAAAAATGTTTGGCTTTGTACTTAAAATCCTGGCACTTTCGGCTAGTGTATCAAGGAGCGCTATTACGCCTCTTGGCAGTCAAAGGGTTAATTGGTGGGTCATATTTTGGGATAAAGAAAATAATTTGGAGATTTGGACAGGAATCAAAAGTAAAAATGTCATATTCCAAACAGATTTAAAACTCTTGTGATTTGGAAGCATTAAATTCTTTTGAAATTTTTAGTATGAGTTGGATATCAGTACTCAGCCTTTTTCGTGACTTTGAATAGACTAATCACAATATTGCGATTTTACGAGTTCTTCAAGGTTGGAATTAGTGAAGGATTTATATTTATCAACAAACATCAAGTTGGTAACAATACAGGTGATACTTGTGACAATACAGAATAATTATTAATCTTTACGGATGGGATTTAAGTCAAAAGTCATCATATGGAGAAATTTTTCGGGAATATGAAAATCTGGATAAAATATTGAATGTTATGAATTGTATTTCATTGACAACTTCTCAAAATCTATCTATCACTGGGTGAAATTGTTACAAAAATATATAGGGCAATCAAATTTAGACAAGCACTTATTTTCAAGAAGTATATAGATACAAATACTAAGACGAGAGCACAAAAAAATACTTTGGACAAGAACTATTAAATTATAAAATAAGTCTTTGCGGTAAATTTGAGACTTTGTAACTCAAAACCAAACATGGTGATGTATGCTTCAAATTATTTATTAAAAAAAGTTTTAAAATTGCTCATGATTTAATAGCCGTCATCTTAAGCAAATGTTTAAATAGATCAAGTTATAAATTAAACAGTTTTAGATCTTTCTAATCTCACAATGTATCAACTTCAGTAAGTAGAATTAGCAAAATATAGAAATTTACTTTACTGGAACTACGATGATTGAAGATGAATTACTAGACGCAAGCAATTATCCAAGAAATCACTCATCTATATTCTAATAAATTAGACTTTGATTAGAAAGTTCAAAGACCAAAGTTAAGAAGAACGATTTAAGGAATGGATATTTCTAAGACAAAAATGTTATAGTCTATTGATTGACAAAGAAACTAATGCAACAAAAGGGTTAACAATGAAATATATTGGTATTTTTCATAAATCATTTCAAGATTATTATAAAAAATTATATTATTATTATATTCTTATTAATGATAAGGGTTATATGGAATAGATGATAAAACAACGTAAAATTTGTCAAAAATTTATTATTAAAATAACAAATTGTTGCATTTGAAGCTAATCGAGAAATGTATAGCGAATGAACCATGTTCTATCTTTTGAAATGTGTTTTTACTGAGGTTCTCTGCATTTTGAAAGTTGACTATTTATCTCTAGTTAAAAATTTAAACAAAAACATTTTTTTAAATATTTATTTAATTCATTAATAAATAAATTAAATATTTTGTATTGTGCAGGCACTACAAGGATAATATATTAAAGTGATTTTATGACGATAATTTTATTTATAATTTAAAATCTTTCATTTTATTAATCAGAATAAGTTATTCTAAATTAATATTAAATTAAACAGAAGTTACCAATTTTATTATGATTCTTTATTGTGAAAATGAATAATTCAATTTACATATTTAAACAGGTCAGTAAATAATATTGGACAAAAACTGGATTTTTTCCCATAAATAAAAGTAAAGAATCCCGCTGAGAATGCGTCGACAAACATCACGCAAACATAGGTGTTAAGATAAACCCGTTAAATTGAACAAAACATAGCATTGAAATCGAAAAACATAAAAACAAATGCAAGATCGAAAACATATGCAGGGAGTATTGCAAGAAATAAGAATAAATTTGTTGGCTTTCTAAGGGGTTTTACCTAACTTGACTCACGTGATAAGTACGTATGTCGTATTCTAGGGGTTAACCGCCTATCCTCGAGGTAAAGCCGAAAACATCAACAAGACTATTAATGGCAACCATCGGCATACCCATGTGGATAGACCGCGTTGGTACTGTATGCAGTGCCTGTCAATATTGCCTAAGGTCAGGTGGCTTAATCCGACTGCTCGACCGATAAATATATTAATTGACCGATGCTCCACTCGGTGATGGCTTACAAATGAAGTATATTGATTTATGTAGGGAGCTAGGGACTACGTACTAAGAGTATGTACTGAAACCTGATTACTGAGTGTCATATCAACTCCTGGTTCATGAGTATTATGAAGGTCAGATTCAAGTCAACTCTGCGACAGACTCATATTAACGCCGATGTTTCTGACTCCACATGTTCTGTAAAACAATTAGATAAACAAAACTCAAGGTATATTTGTAATCAAATTCGTATAAACTACAATCTACAAAACTCCGAATATCGTAATAAAATGCCTTATTCTGATTATTTGATAAGTTTCACTGTAGTGCCCTGGTTCTGCACGTTCTGGAACAATAATCACCTCTTTTATTTACTCCTTTGACTTAACTTGATTCTTTTATTTCCCTTTTCGCTAGTTCTGTCTTTTATCTTCAACGTTTCCTTTTTGTCCTATTGTCAAGTTCTTCTTCCCTAACTAAGGCAAAATGCCGATTGTTTCTGAATTTCACCTCCTTTATATAGTTGTTGTCATGATAATGGTTTTCAAGAATCCACTTTGTTTACTTTTCTTTCTGTTTATTTACTCGGGTTTTCCTGAATTAATTAATTAATTAACGATTTTCTGTTTTTGTACATTTTTTCGACCCTTTCTCGTCATCATATTTCCCATTGTCTCCCTTACACCTGGCCCGTTTTCAAATTTTAATTCGATGATTTCTTGGTTTCGAATTTTCACAATTCCTTTTAATTATTTGGAAATTTTAAATTTAAGAACACCAATAATAGAAAACAGTACATCATTACGTAACTAAAATCCAATATATGTTTTAAAATATAATATTTAATATATATAGGGCCCGGCAAAAAAACTTTTATTTTCATTAGACAGAAAATATCTGACGATCAAGGATAAAATTTCTTAGGTAAATTTTCTAAGACAGATCATTAACAAGACTGGAAAGTTTAAGATTTAAATTTAAACAAATTGCTTAGAGTTGGTTAAATGATTTTTTGCTGCCCACCCTATGGATCCGCCATTGTGTCAAATATGTTTTTAAAATGAAAATTTTTAACTCCGTTTATAAGATGAATTGTAATTCTGTAGTAAAACAGAATAATAAATTATTGATATTAATCACATTAAAAAAATAATTTTCTTTTTATATAATAATTTTAAAAACTTTTTTTTGACTAATGAAATTATTGAATATTTTTTTGAGCGCATAGCAAGGGATATCAAACATTTTCTCTTTAGGGCCAAATTCCTTTTTTTTATTTATATTATAGTTTTTTATGAAGATAATTATATATATTTTTTTATTAATGAAGATTATTTTATAAATGACTTTTATTAAAGAAAATTTTTATGCAATAAATTAAATTTTTAATAATCGTTTCTTTTAATATAAAAATTTATTTTTGAGGTTTTCTACAAAGACAAAATTATTTAAATTGCCAAAAAAATTTCGAAAGCAACATTGAACAATAAAAAATTATATTTTTAAAATTTAGCAAAAAAATAATCAGCGGGCCGCACTTTGTTAACCTCTGGCATATAGTGTATATTATATAAAATTATGGGCCACAGAAAACTAGTTAAAGTGCCGCATGCAGGTCATGACACACGGGTTAAGCATGCCTTCTATAAAGAGTTGATTTTGAATATTTTAAAATAATAATAATAATAATAATAACAATAATAAAACAATAAAATAAATTAATCAAATATATCAATGTGAGTAATATATATGAACAATTATTACAACACCTGCAAGTATAAATGAACAATTTGTTATAAAATGATAACATATGATAAACAGCTCCATATCAAAGACATGAAAATAAATATTTATAAATGAGATATATCTCTCAAAAATATTAAATAAGTGTATAGTAAATAAAAGATTGCAGCACGAAGGATAACAATTGTATTTGTACAGATAGTAAGAAATCTCCGTATAATCTAAAATAAGACACAATGAGTCTGAGAATTAGGAAGTGAAGATCAAATGAGTAAGAAGTCAAAAATTTAACAGCGAAAAAATTTAAAACTGCTCCATGCGTTTTAATTTGAAAGAGAGTAGTTTTAAATAGTGATCCTGTTTAATAAATATTTATAATTTTATAAAGTACTTTTATAAAGGAGTAATTGATTAAAATAAACATAAAAATTTATTGTCACGTTATTTTCTTAATTGGGATTAATTACGAAAATATCTACTATCCTTGGATAACGGTTTAGAAACTTTAATTATTGTTTCAAGATAGAACACATCGTAAATATTAATTAAAAATATTTAAATCTAATTTCATTTTTTCTTAATTTCATACTAAAAATCAATATTTTTGTTTATTTAACGTGGATTTTCAGCATAGGTTTTCACAAAATTAAAATTTTTATAAATCTCAAAAAGAATAAATTTTAAAAAATAAGAAAATTACTATTCATAAAAAATTTAAAAATGAAGTTGAAATATATTACTCAAAATATGAAAGTAAATAAAAAATGTTCATTGAATGCCGGCTTGCAGATCAAGTTTTTCACTCATCTTGGACGAGTAGAATTCGCTCTAACAAAATATTATTTTTGTTTCAATCAACATATGGATAACAAATCTGGCATATTTATTGTTGAATTTTATGTTTTGATAATGAAAACAAAATGAAATTTAATTGCCACAATTTTGACAACAAATTTCATTTCACCATATTAATTAATAATTAGAAATCAAATTGTAATTAAGTCGTGTTATCCATAAGGCAGGGGTCCATTCAACTTGTAGCCATGCTGTAGCAATGCTATGTAATTAAAAATTCCACATATAAAAAATTGCTACTCCAAGCCACAATAATCAGATTGGTATTAAATTCCACTTTATAAAGAATTTTCGGAAAGTTTGTATTAATTTTTTGACTTCAATAATGCTTATCTATAACCACATTACCATTTTTTACATTAAAATATCCGTATTTTAAGATAAGAAAGCCTCAGTACAATTTCCCTTCTCATATTTTATTTCATTTAAAGATAGTGAGAAATTCACGGGTGGGTGCTGAGAAACCCAAATATTTCGAAGCCTAGTGACCCTACCATAAGTTAATATGGTCCTGATTGTCATTTCTGTAATACCATATAAGGGTGAGAAAATAATCCTGTGATGGTCATCAAACGATCTATAATTTGATGACATGATTGAGTCACAATAGCGTTTGATAATTGGGTTGCTAACAATCGTCGAAGATTCTGTGCTATTGAAGAAAAAATAATTTTCGCCTTTCTGAATTATTGAAGTTGCTTTCAACCAATAGTATGCAGCAGTAAACTCTTTCTTACCTGTTGAATGTTCAGTCATGCATAACTTTTGATGATTGATTGAATTTGGATCTCCTTTGACAGACCATTCTTTAACAAGGTTAATGGCTGTTTTGATGAAGTCAGTCATTGGCAATCTTTCTCGAAACGTTGCTTCTTTCTTAAAGGAATTGAATATAAAAAACAAGATATTATTATTAAAATTCTTTAAAAAACTACGCAATTAGAGGGTTAATTTCCAAAAATTATGGGTAGAATATTTATAGTTTTCAGAATTAAACGATTAAAAAATTAAAGAAAGAGAATAATGAAACTCGTTCCATATGAAGAAGTAAACAAATTGGTTTGGTAGCGGTATTCTTCATTAAAATATGCTTAAAAATTAAATTGGTTTTTTATACAAACAGCTAAACTTTTCAGAAATGTCAATTAATATATATATTATATATATTATATAATGTTGGAAAGTAATTAATTTTGTTTAATTTAAACAAAATTAATTTTATTAATGTTGATCGAGCACGAGACAAAATTGAGGTCATATATATATATATATATAAAAGGAAAATATGTTTTGATACGATCAAAGAAGTAAAAAGAAACATCAAAAATGAATAAATGAAATATTTAGAACTTCTGTAATAAATTTTGACTTTCCAGTAAAATTAATGAGCATTTTGAAAGATAATTTATTTTTATTTTCCACTCATTTAATGAAATGAGAAATTTTCCATCAACATTTAATTTGAAATTTAAAAGTCTACAACAGCGGAAAATGCTAGCAATATGCTATTCCGGTTACCAAGATCAAATCCAACCAATTAATTGCCCATGAGTCATTTTCACTGAAAAATGAGGCGGCTGAACTATAGTTGATGATCAGAAAATCTAATTGGCAGTCGAGGGGATTTTTATTGAAAAAGCAAACAAACTGATCATCACTATTTCGAATGAGCTTACTTGGATGAGTAAATAAATGTTTGACGCAGAATGATATATTAGAAGAATTTAAAATCTAAATTTTACTTATCTTTTAAATGAATTTTAAATGAATTCAATGAATAAAATAATATTTTATTTTATTATATTAGTTTTTTAAATAAATTATTTGAATAAACGTTAATTTTAAATTTGTTATGAATTATTTTTTGTTAGGGTATATTTAAAGATTAAAATCAAACAATTTTGAAATTTTTGTTTTGAATAATAATTTATTTTATAATTTAGAATAATATTAATTTAGAATAATATACATGTATTTATTATTTTATTAAAATTATTTTATTTAAAATGTCACAATTGAGTAAATTATTATTTGGGAGATTACTTTTAAATCAATCCTGTGGTAGTTGATGTCGTGGTCTTGACATTGTAATTTATTTCTGTTTTATTAGTGAATTCTCATTCACTTGCCCTCTACTTATCAATTGTTGATTCCTTACGAGTTAAAAGATGAATTTTGTTATTTAAACTTCGATGATTAATTACGTAAAAATATATTTTAATTAATTAATATCTATTCACTTCCTCCTTCAAGAAACACACTATCAATTTAAAACAATCTTACATATATTTTTTTTATATTTGCCACTCCTTTCCAATTTTCTTCATTGAAATATACAGATTTTTAAATTTGAATAATAATTGGAAACGAGTAGTTTGTGAGACATTGTTCATAAAATCTTTAAATCCTAAAATAAATGCTCAAATCTCAGTTTATAGATATTTTAAAGGCACTTAAGTATTTGAATGTCTCATGTTGTATATTGAGTGTTAGGTACGATGCTGTTGTTTTTTAAATTTTTTAAAAAGATTTTTAAAGAGTATTGTGAGAGATAAATAATGATTTTTGTATATTTTTAAAAATAATTTTGTATGAATTGAAAATGAATATTAATTACTCTCCTCTACCGACTCCCTCATTTTGCATATCGAATTAGGTATACCTACTTTTACGGATATTTTTACCCGTGAATCTAGTATTAATATATCGTTTTTCAATTATTATTATAATTATAATCCTATTATTATTATAATTATTGTTATTGTTATTATTATTATTATTAAAAAATTAAAAAATGAAATTTTTGGTTCTATGGAAATAAAAATTATTGCATTATTTATTATTGTTTATCTTTAATTTATTGATAAATATTTTGTATCCTATTCTTGTTCGTGATTTTGTTCGATGTAAATCCTGATCAGCAAATCGATTGAGCTTCTATTACAAACTGAACAAGCAAATATTTCCCTTGTGGATAAATGCGATCAAATCCTCTGAGAATATTAATCGATTAATCCGTAACCGTTCAAATTGTCTTTTGTTCGGATGAGGAAATTTCTAAATTGATTGATTCATTAATTTCTAGCGAATATCTTTTATAATCAGTGGAAGCATTGAGAAATGTAATTAACGAAATAAAAGTCTTTTCTTAAATGTGCCATTATTTGTAATTAAAAACCTGTAATAATCTTTTCAGATTATTATTTTGTTTATTGAAAGTCTCACGAATCACCTCGATGTTTTTTTAATTAAAATTTTCAAAATTTTATCAACATATATATGAATTAGTAAAAGCATTTTAAAATTTTTTGGTACACGCCTTGGCATTTCATAATAATAATAATAATAATAATAATAATAATAATAATAATAATAATAATAATAATAATAATAATAATAATAATAATAATAATAATAATAATAATAATAATAATAATAATAATAATAATAATAATAATAATAATAATAATAATAATATTAATACTATTACTTTGGAAAAGTTAAATTTTTAATTAATTTCATGATTTTTTTATCTCCAGGATAATATATTTTTCGTATTTTCAATCAATTCTGACATTTTATCTAACAATTAACATTGTATTAAAAATTTTAAAAAAATTTTTAAAAATTAATAACTTTTACTTAGAGGTCATTTTGATGTTTTTAATATTCTTGTTATGTTGACCATGCTGAAAGATAAGAATATAACTTTTTCAATTTTCATTGTTATTTAAATATTTTTGAACATAATTAATAAGAAATATAAATGAGTAAAACTCGTGATAAGAAAAGGTTTTGAATTAAATTGGTTGTAGTAAGTTTTATTCGAATTTTATATTTATTTGTGTTAAATGTTATTAAGACTCAAGACATTTTTGTTGAAATATATATCGTGAAAAAGGATTTTAATAAATGATTTCCTATTTAAATCGTTGCTACACTAATTTACTAACGGACATATATATATATATATATATATATATATATATATATATATATATATATATATATATATATATATATATATATATATATATATATATATATATATATATATATATATGTAAACTTTTTTTATAAACTTTTGTAAAACTAATTTTTGGATTCTTATTATTTAAAAATTGACTTTTTTTATTTGTGACTCGTCAAATACAAATTTCCAAGTGCAACATCTTGAAATATTTCGTTTCATAAATTTCTAAAGACATATAAAGTAAATATTACGATAAGTTGGCAAGAGTAACAGCCGTCGAATGTTTGTGTTATATAAACAATAAATAAAATAAATTGAAATTGGTCAATATCAATCATTTTTTTAATTAAGATTACGGCAAAAAAGATTAAATATTCAAATAAACAAATAAATGCTCAATTGACATTTTTGTGAAAAATAATAATTTTGACTTTTTAACCGTTTGCGGACCGTAGGCCAGCAGTGCTGGCCTTAAATGGCTTATACGATACGAATTCCGTCCGCAAACGGTTAATTGAAAATTAACAATTTTTAAAGATTTATTTCATAACTATTCAATAAATATCATTGAACAATGACAATAATGTAATTATTTTATAATATAAAATATGAATTGAATATATCGAATCATCAAATCTCAAATTAAGTAGGGTTTCTGAGTATTCAGTATTTTATAATTCGTGGAATTCTTAGTAATAACTAAAAATTTTAAAACATGTTTTGGATTTATTATTTCGATAAGAAAGAAAATAAATTTATCTCGAGTTCACAAATCAAGTACAAAGACCCAAATATATATAATCCTTTTATCACAATATTGTAAGAGCAAAATCATTCTTTATTCATTATAATTAATTTAATTCATCCTGGTAATACAATTTTATTTCAATACTTGACTATATTCAATATTTTTAGTCTCTAATTAATAATTCATGTTGACCAACAATTTTAAGAGATTTTTCGCTTTATTGTTGCTATTAAATCTATTTAAGAAAAATAGTACAAAAAAATTGTCATTATTGGGACTGTACAATACATTTTAAACAAATAATAGTAAAAATAGGACATATAAAATGTTTATAATGAAATTTTTAATGTTTTCAGTATTTTTAAAATAATCAAAATCAACTTTTAAATTTTATTTTATTCTCTGAAATATTTCATAACATTTTTACATGCAATTTTTCTCAGATTTTGGCTTTCGCATTGAATTAATTACTAATCTGTCTGGATAAATAAATTCTGTATATAATATAATAATTTTATCAAAATTTAATTATAATAAAATTACTTAAGTTTTTTGATTTTAGTATTAATTAATTGTATATAATTGTTTTTCAATTTTTTGAATTATTTGTTTCGTAGTTTTCATTCAAAATTCTTTTATATTTTCAAAGATCACTGAAAAATAAATATTTCTAAGATTATTTAATTTGCTATTCTATAATTTGTTTATTTGTATGGAGATCTTAAATATAATAATTTTAATATGATATCAAATGTTAGAAAGTGTTATTAAATATTAATATCTTTTTATATTTTACTAATACGACCCTTATTGTATTATTAATATTAGTCGATAATGTTTAAGAACTTGAGTACAAAGGTTGCAGAAAGTATCCATTACATGTAAATTGAGAAACGAGATCAAAACACAACCCAACTGGAGTTTGAGACTATTAATAAACATATTGCGTACTTTACACGATTTAGAAATAATCTTACTATTTAAATTGTGAAACTATTTGCTCTTCTTACTCTTATAATCTGTGAAACCTTTCGAGTATACATTCTTCATCAACAACTCAACCAATTTATCAACACATTTTGCAAAAGTAGAAGATAAATACAACAAACGATAATTTAATCCTTTCACCATATTTCTCTTATACTTAAATTCACAAAACTTTGAGAAATTGAGAGATCAGTATCAGTAGGTTTTCCATAAATATCGATCTCGTAGTGTTTATCTTTACACTCGATTAGCAAGTACAAAATCGCAATCGAATGATTTTTTATCCTTTTCACATGTGAATATAATATTTTTATAAAACTTTTCATAAATTACATAAACGGCTCTACATGCTTCTGATTTTCGAAAATAAGTAAAATATCACCCATATACCGCTTATAAACAACGGGGTTCTAAAATTAGAAAGAAACAATTTTCTTTTTTAAACTTATAATAATACTAATAATACTGTTTATTTAATAATAATAATAATAATAATAATAATAATAATAATAATAATAATAATAATAATAATAATAATAATAATAATAATAATAATAATAATATTATTATTATTATTATTATTATTATTATTATATATTATTATTGCAATTTGAAATAATTTCAAATCAAAAGTAATTTGACTATAATCCCATTATCTAGATTTGTAGAGTAGTAGAAAATAATGTCCAGTCTAAAAGTCTATTAGTCATTAAAACAAGGAGAATTTTTCAATCATTATTTGTAATCCCAGTTGACGATAATAACCGACTACTCATTTTCAATACTTTCTCAAATATATTAAGCTCTCCACCCAAGCATTAGTAAACGTCATGCCATTCTATGACTAACTTTTGCGACATTTGTTACTGTCTTTAAGTGAATGAAATGAGTAAATCTATTACGATGAGAAATATAAAATTTATTGTAGATACTTTTTACACGAACACGTATCAATATAAAATCTTTCCAGTGGAATGACTCATTTGTTTATAATTTCTGTTACTGAAATAAAAAAAAATATTACAACAAAAAACATCCAAATTTTGAAAATAAAATTCTATCAAAAATCACACCAAAGATTTGACTGATATTGCTTTCTGTCAATAATATATTTTCTAGAAATAATTAAAATATAATTTGTTTAATTGTATATTTTAATAAAAAATTAAAATTAAAGATAAATAGAGAGTTTTAAAAATATTAATGAGATAATTATTTTTTTAATAAATTTATTTATGTAAAATATAGTATATTTACTTTTATAATTTAATTTTCTTCATTTCAATTTCTAAATAGAAAAATAATGCAAAAAAATTATTGATAAAGCTTGAAATTAAGAAAAGAAGGAAAAAAGAAAATAATGATCGATCATGGCAAAGAGGATCAAAGATTTTAATGAATGTATATTAAAAAAAAATTATGGAAAATAAAAATTATGAAAAAAACATGAAATTATCTACAAATTTTATTTGATAAAATAAAAATAAAGAAATACTGATTAAAATTAAGGTAATTGAAAAAAAAGAACAAAGAATAAAAGGAAAAGTTGTCACTATCCATCTAAAAGAGAAATACAAAGAAAGCTCTAGAAAAGAAAAAGATTAGAGAAAATCATTATGGGACAAAAAATTTAAACACACTTGATAAAAACTTTGTCGAAATGTCGTGTACCTAATATGTAGTGTTGGCGTTCTTGGGAATTTATCTCAGAAGATGGTCAGTTCCAAATGTATTAGGGAACGTTCGTAAATTATGTAACGCTAAAGATCGACTTTTTTGCCCCTACCTCTTCCCTTGTAACAAATCATAAATTCTTCATAAATTTCCTTACTTGACTGATTGTAAGATATTCGCATTGGCTAAGTCTCAATTATTTTCGTCGATAGATTCGCATGTTTCAATTCTTCAGTTATAACAATAAGTTCATCATTTCGTTTCTGGAGTACTCTATTTCGCTGGATTCTTGTATTTATCATATCTTTTTCTTTTGTGTGTATTTTGCGGTGATTATGGAGTAATGTTAAGGAAGCAAAATAAATTCCCCATTTAGGACAAGTGCGAGATTTGATTTTTTCCTTGATACTTGGGTAACAGATATCATAGGACATGTCAGCAACGCCGATTGCAAGACTTTGAAATAATGATGTATATTTAACTTAATTAACTTTTCAACGTGTATGATTTTTCAAAACTTTTAATGAAATGTAATAAATTGCCTTTGTTATTTGAAAATTTCTCTGGGTTACGTAACAAAATCTTTAAACCCCCCTTTCCTCTTAATATTATAGTATTTAGCTGGGTCAAGTTTATTGATTCTATTAGCCAAAATTGAAATTCAACTATGGGAAATCGATTAACAAAAACCAAAATCTCTTATCGTACTTTATGCGTGCTATGAAATATCTATAAGGCATTAGTTTATCTCCCGAAACTATACATTCCTTACCCTATGCATGTAAAGCGGTAACCGTAATGAACTTTCATTATCTACCACTTATTAGAACTCAGATCACAGTCGTAACACAAAAGTTCTTATCGACTTGACGGTCATCCAGGTTTTCTATCTTCTGGGTTGTCCTCCTCTACGGTTCGGGCCTCAGGTGACTAGATCCGTCTATTTCTGTTCCACACGGATTTTGAACTTTAATAGGTTTCGAACCATACTGTGACATTCAAATGAAGACCCAACCCGTCAGATTTAAAGGTCGCCTACATTACACCTTAAACTCCGACAATACAGTCTACCAAAGGGCCAAATATCTTGCCTCACTCGGCTAACCTCCGAACCTGACCGAGGATCTGCTCGAGGCATTTCCAGAAGTTCTTCTTATATCTTGTTGGCTACCTTTAGGACTGTCTCAAAAATATTTATTTTCCCCAACACAATTTATTATAATACCAGAAAAATTGGTTATAAGTCAGAATTACTAAAACACTATTAAAAAGAAAGATTTATTTAAATTATAGTTAAGACAACGATCGCAATTACTTTAAATTCATGATAACAAAATATGTTTACAAAAATGTTCAACAATTGAAATGCATAAAATAAGTGAAAATGTTAAATAAGTTGCATAAGTTCAAATATGACTGCTGAAGCACCATATATATAACGGAAAACTCCAAATAGTATCAGTGATATTATTTGGTGGTTTCAAAATTAAAGATAAAAAATTAGCAAAGTTCTTTAAAATACGTAAATTAAAAACATTGCAAATTAAAACACTGCAGTTAAAGAAATTGAACACTTGTTAAAATATTACCTTAAAAATATTTGTATTCAAAAATAATTTGATAATACATAAACAAAATGCCTAATTAGCTTGGGTAATTTTTTTAGTGATACTATTTCGATTGGTTATAGTATTTGGATTAGTAATACTGTTCGGAGTTTTCCGTTAGTATTTTCCCGACCAATCAGGTGAGGACATGATCTCATTGGCTGATGGTGGGTTTTATTTTATTTTGATCCGTTTAAACAAACTGATTTTTGAAGTCAAATTTTTTATTTAATTTATTTAAATTTTCTTTAATATTTTATTAAGTGCCAATTTCTATTTATTGCTTTTTCCAAATATCTTTCGTTCTGCAGCTTCTTGTAATTTATTAATTTTAATTAATGTTTTATTTTTTAATTAAATTTTTGTTTACTTATTTGATTATTTGGTGTTTTAGAATTATTTTTATTAAACTTTTTGCGTTATTTATGCTGTGTTTGCTTACTCCAACAGTCCTACTTTAATTAATTTTAATTAATTTAAATTTTTTTAATTAATATATTTCTTCGCCTATCCTACATGAAATATGAATATTTTTTTATTTTCCCATAAAATAACCATATTTTAACGAAATAATAGGGTGGTGAAAAGTTAGCTTGCAAACGAGCGGTCATGTACCCAGGATCAGCCTGGTCTGTGACAAATATTGGATGAAAGAAGGAAACTCTTCAGAAATGATATAACATCTTCAATCTCATTTTAAATTCAAATTAAAAAGCTTTTAATTGAAAGAAGACTAATTTTCTTTATTACAAATCATATGAACATATTGAAAATGACAATAAAATATATTGTTTTTATCGTAATAATACATAGCATATTTTATTAAGCGGGTGAAATAAATTTTTCTAATTACATTGAAAGTTTAAGCATCCATCTATTTTTAAATACAAATGATAATTTTGCATATGTATTCTATAAATATTAAATTTGTTTACATGAAAAATATTTTGTTAAAATATAAAATAAAATTATTTCTATCAGAAACTTCAGGTCTACTAACCTGGACAATTGTTTTATTTTAGAATTCAAATAAAACAGTCAAATTAGTCAAATTTCAATTATTTCATTGTTTTAATATTACTCAGAATTTATTGAAATTCAAATAAGCTGTTCTATATGTCAATAATTGAAAAAATGATGTAATTATATAAATTGTTATTTGAAATTATGATTGAAAGCTTTTATTAAAAATTAAATTCTTAAGGAAAATAATAAACCTAAATTTAACATGTAATTTAAAATTATTTCATATATAATTTTAATGCTATAGCAAACACAAAACTAATCTCTATTTACGACTTAAAAAAATTATAAAATTTAAGGCCCCAGAAATTGAACTCTGCCGATCTTAGCCAAATTCCGCGCATGGTGGAAAAATTTTGAATAATTAAACTTAAATATTTAAATTTTAAAAATTACACCATTTTCAGGTAATTACGGTTAATTAAAAGAATTTTTCACAGTTTTATTATTAAATAAATTTTATTAAGTAAACAAATTAGATAGCTAATGTCCTCCAGATGTGTTACACAAAATAGAAATGCAGTCAAGTATGTAAACATCATTAATAACGCATAATCAAAGTTACCCCCAATTAACAGATTAATCCCATCCGAGATTCATTAGGCTAATGTCGACATCTTTCTGGCATATGATGATAAGTAGAGATTTGTCAAATTGCCTATATTCACTTAATTTATCTTAATTTGCCAAGTTCTGTAGTGTTTTATTCATTGAATTGTGATTATAACAAATTTTTGTTTAAATTAATATTATATATATATATATATATATATATATATATATATATATATATATATATATATATATATATATATATATATATATATTACATATAAAACTCACTGGTTCTGTGTGTCGGTCTTTCACTAATGCTAAATTAAATTATTACCATATTTTTTATCGACAATAACTTATTTTATCTCAATGTTACTTAAAATAAGATCTTTCTCCGTCAAATGACGCAAAATTTATTTGAATTTCGAAATGAAATAATTTTATAATTGGGAAAACCATATCTGACAGAGTTTGCAATGAATTCAACAATTCACTCAGGTATAAGTAGGATTCCCAAATATCTGGATTTCCTGAAACCGCGGTTATCGGATAGACATTTTGGATTTATCCGGCGAATACCGGATAACCTAATAAAAATAAAAAATATTGTTTAAAATGGAACTTCACCAAAATTACTTTTATTTCTTATATACATAACTAAAATTATATTTACTGCATTTTTTCATTTAAATAATAATAATTTAGAAACACCAATGCATTAAGTGATACACAAGAGAGACGAGATCTTATCTTCGTGCAGAAGTTTCCAGAAACCGAAAAAGTTCTCTCGGAATCTGTTGAAGTCGGCTTCGCTGTTTTCAATGCCATATAAAACAATTCAAGATTTTTTGTTCTGATAGAAGTTTTCTTGAAGATGTTGAATTCCTGTTTTAAAGTGATGTTATCATTTGATATTCCTACATCTTGAATGTTGGACGATTTTGAAATGTATGAGTTTAATTCTTCGGCCAATTCTATTTCTATTTCAACTATGACTGCAGATTCTTCACACAGTACTTCTTCTTCAGCCTCAGAAAACAGCACAGCATCAGAAGGGAAAAGTCTCTTCATAAAAGCTGAAGCAAAACTAAGAGTGGATTTTGTTGGACCATTTGTTGAAGTTGAGTTAACAAGACATTTTAGAAAAGCAGTAAAATTATCATTTTTTCTCGATGCATATATTTAATATTATATTTTATATATTATATTTTTTATATTATACAAATAAAAAAACTGATAGCACAGCATAAATAAACAAAGAGAATGAAATTGAAAATAAAAATAATTGTGTAGCTATATTTTTTTTGCCAATTTATAAAACATATTTTTCAAGCCAACGTTGTTATAAAATTTTATTTTTAAAATTTAAATTTAAAAGAATAACCGTCATTTTTTTCGACGGATATCGGATACGGATATCCGCGATTATATAACCGCGGATACAAGATACGATATATCCGTTTTGGAAACCCTAGGTATAAGAGATAATCAAGCTGAGCAATGGAATTGTACAGAGTATCCTCAGGAAATAATAATAAAATATGAAGAAAAATGAAAGAGCAATAAATATTAAATCATGAAATCGTATCAATTATCATTATTATCATGAAAATATAATTCATAAATTGTTAAGTGCCGATGACCTAATACCTGTCAAAGATGATATTCCGTGGGCCTTCTAAAGTAATGAAAAATGTCGCTGAAATAGTTATTGGAATTACACAAAAAAGTATAAAATTAATGAAAAATTGAAATTGTTAGAAATTAATTAAGAGCTAGTTAAATATTCAAAAAGTAAAAATTAGTATTTTTCGGGGAAAGGATAAGAAATTAAAATTTGAAGATGAATAAAGTAATTTTAATTTTAAATAAGCTCGAAATTAGACTGCCGTTAGAAATCACATTGAATATCATTTTTAAACTATTTTATTCAGTTATTCATTCGATAAACCAAAAAGCTTAAATTTGTGGTGTGTTTAAAAGATCTTTTAAATTAATTCATATGAGAAATGATATTAAAAAATATAATAAAATTATTTTATTATACATTTTGTCAAAAATAAAATATTAAAAAGTAAAAAAAAAGAATAATGAAAAAATACATTTTTGTTAATTTTGACAGTATAAAGAAACATTTATCTATAATATAAATCTTCATTTTTATACAAAATCACGATGAATTACCATATGCTTGATTAAAATTCCAACATACTCAACCAACACAAATTTAAACTCATCAACTTTACCCACACTATTTAATTTATTTATCTCATCAGACTCACACACCTCAACAAAATCACACCCAGACTTTCTCAAACATGCATCCTTATGATTTTTAATAAATTTATCAACTGTCTCTTTTACCATAATTAATAAAAAGAATTTTGAATATCCACTCTTCATTAACAATTCAACCAAATTGTCAATACTTCTTACTGAATTTAAAAAAGTAGAAGACAAAGATCATGAAACATAAATCAACCCTTCACCGCATTTCTCTTATACTTGAATTCACAAAAACCTTCGGATGAAGTATAGAGACCAGTATCAGTTGGTTTTCTATAAATCTCTGTTTCAAAGTGTTTCTTTTTACGTCGTATTAACAGATCCAAGAAAGCAAGTGATGATTCTTCCTCCGTTTCACATGTGAATACAATGTTTTATGTAGACTATTCATATAATACAAAAACAGCTCAACATGCCTCTGATTTTCAAATATAAGAAAAATATAATTCAAATACTGTTTATAAACAATGGGTTTCATAAATTGGAAAAATGCAATTTTCTTTTATAAGCTTGCTAAAAAATTAAACCATCGTTGGTGCTAAAGGAGAATTTATAGCAACTCCATCTTTTTGTTGATACCATTCATTATTGAAACTGAAATTGATTTTTGTATTAGCAAATTAAAGAAGTTCACGAAATGCCCTTCCATCCAAAATATGATGTTTAGAGATGTTTCATTCCATAACAAACCACATAATTCAATAGTTTCAACCAATGGTAATATTAGTAAACAGACTACAAACATTAAACGAAACCATAATTTCATCCACACTTTGTCTATCATATTGTGCAATGCAGGAAACAAATTTAAAACTATCTTTACATTCATATTCTGATTGTATTAATGGTTTTAATAATCCATCCAAATATTTGGCTATTTTATACTGGGCAGTGTCAACCATGGATAAAACAGATCTCATAGGCCCATACATTGTTGCTGGTTGTGACCCCATTGAGCGAATAGATTTTAAACAACTCTTCATCAATTGCTTATTTTTAATTAATTTATTCAGTATCTCTTTTAACGAATTCTCATCCTTAAGAGGAAGCTGAATTCCATTTTTCTGAGAAATATATACTTTCACAAACTGTTGAGCATTCAAAAAATCATTAAGCTTATTCATATATACATCATGGTCAAGAATTACTAATACATTTCCTTTGTCAAACTTGCGTATATTGTCTTTCTTAGCTAATTTTTTTAATAACATTTTAACATTGATTGTCTCTTGATCTTTGACACGAGCTTTCTCCAGGGCTTCGATTTTTTTTATAGAGTTTCTGTACCTGTTTTGGTCGGAACCAGGTTCCTTCCATTTTCCGACACCTTCTTTCGAGCGACTCTTTTTCAGCAATAAAAAATTGTTCTGACATAACAAAAAAACAAGAAACCTTGAAAACATTAAAACACGGTTTTTGCAAATTGGATAACTAGAAGAGTTCGTAGAAAAATACTTTTTTAAATGAATATTGGTCCAATAGTCACAATACACAAAATGTAAATGTAAACAAACTAGTAATAAACCTACACTTTCCTTTTATAAACAATAAGGCATGTAATATAATAAGATCTTCCATACACAATACAGATTTACTAGTTCATATTCGCACAACCTTCACCACAGCTGCACCTTTGAAAATACAACTTCGGAAATCTAAAAAATATCCAACATGAGAACTGTTTCATCTAGATTGTCTAAGCCACTCCTCTATAAAATGTTTTTGCTTTTCAAAAAACATTGTATATCAAATCACTTGCACAAGATGCAA